>ML111487.1:14580-76309 GCA_003697995.1 Taxidea taxus jeffersonii | reverse complement strand
ATGAGTTTCTTGTAGGCAGCATATGGATGGGTTTTGTTTTTTTATCCATTCTGAAACCCTGTGTCTTTTGATTGGGGCATTTAGCCCATTTACATTCGGGGTAACTATTGAGAGATATGAATTTAGTGCCATTATATTGCCTGTAAGGTAACTGTTACTGTATATTGTCTTTGTTCCTTTCTGATCTAATACTTTTAGGGTCTCTCTTTGCTTAGAGGACCCCTTTCAATATTTCCTGTAGAGCTGGTTTGGTGTTTACAAACTCTTTCAGTTTTTGTTTGTCCTGGAAGCTTTTTATCTCTCCTTTTTCAATGATAACCTAGCTGGACATAGTATTCTTGGCTGCATGTTTAGTGCTCTGAATATATCATGCCAGTTCTGTCTGGCCTGCCAGGTCTCTGTGGATAAGTTTGCTGCCAATCTAATATTTTTACCATTGTATGTTACAGACTTCTTGTCCCGGGCTGCTTTTGGGATTTTCTCTTTGTTGCTAAGACTTGTAAATTTTACTATCAGATGACGGGGTGTGGACCTATTCTTATTGATTTTGAGGGGGATTCTCTGCACCTTCTGGATTTTGATACTTGTTCCCTTTGCCGTATTAGAGAAATTCTCTATGATAATTCTCTTCAATATACCTTCTGCTCCTATTTCTCTTTCTTCTTCTTCTGGAATCCCAATTATTCTAATGTTGTTTCATCTTATGGTATCACTTATCTCTGGAATTATCCCCTAGTGGTCCAGTAGTTGTTTGTCTCTCTTTTTCTCAGCTCCTTTATTTTCTGTCATTTGGTCTTCTATATCACCAATTCTTTCTTCTGCCTCATTTATCCTAGCAGTAAGAGCCTCCATTTTTTATTGCACCTCATTAATAGCTTTTTTAATTTCAACTTGATTAGATTTTAGTTCTTTTATTTCTCCAGACAGGGTTTCTCTAATATCTTACATGCCTTTTTTGAGCCTGGCTAGAACCTTGAGAATCATCATCCTGAACTCTAGATCTGACATATTACCAATGTCTGTGTTGATTAGGTCTCTAGCCTTCAGTACTGCCTCTTGTTCTTTTTTTTTGTGGTGAGTTTTCCATCTTGTCATTTTGTCCAGATAAGAATATATGAAGGAGCAAATGAAATACTAAAAGGGTGGCAAAGTCCCCAGGAAAATGTGTTTTTACCAAATCAGAAGAGACCTCAAATCATGGGGGGTAAAAAGTAGTTCAGAAAAGGAAAAATTAAAAAAAAAACAGAAATAAAGAAAAAATATAAAAAATGTATATACGTATATATGTATATTAGACTGGTGACAGAACAGGTTCACCCACTTAATTTTGGGAATATTTTGGTCTCTTAGAAGAAACTACCTCCAAAAAATTTAAAGAATGAAAAACATATATAAGGGTAAACACAATGAAGGGATGGAATATGAGTATAAAGATGAAAAAAAAATTTTTTTTCAAATTTATAACAAAGGAGTTGATAGGGTAAGTTGGTTGGGAGAATTAAATAAAAGAAAAGTGGAGAGGACTTTCTTGGGCTGGAGACAAGATCAAGCCCAGTGCTACATTTAGGGTATATTTTGATCTATTAGAAGAAGTTGTACCCCACATTTTTTAGAAGAAAAAACCCTATTTGTATACAAAGAATAAAGTTAGATACAATGGGATAAAATATGACTATAATAATGGAGGTTCAAAATAGATTTTTTTTAAAGAAAGGTATGAAGATAGACTAGTTAAAAAACGTTAAAAAAGGAAAGTGTAAAATTTAAAAAAATTAGCAGAAGAAAAAAATTAAAATTAATTAACTTTGCAAGACTAAAGATTCATGGGGAGAAAGCCATGAATTCCATGCTTTGCTTTCTCTTCCTCTGAAATTCCGCTGTTCTCCTTGGTAAGTGAACTTGTTCTTGGCTGGATTTCTTGTTGATCTTCTGGGAAGAGGCCTGTTGTAGTAATTTTCAAGTGTCTCTGCCCCAGGCAGAATTGCACCGCCCTTACCAGGGGCAGGCTAAGTAATCTGCTCAGGTTCGCTTTCAGGAGCTTTTGTTCCCTGAATACTTTTTGTAGAGTTCCGGAGGATGGGAATGAAAATGGCGGCCTCCCAATCTCCTACCTGGAGGAGCCGAGAGCTCGAGGCCCCACTCTTCAATGCACCTTCAGAGAAAAGCGCTTAATCACTCCCATCTCCCCGGCCTCCAGCTGTGCTTGGAGAAAAGCGCTCAATCATTCCCATCTCCCTGGCCTCCAGCTGTGCTCCAAGCTCACCCAGCCTGTGACCAAGTGTCTCTGTCTCTGGCACACAGTCCCGCCTGGAGTCTCCGAACCCCACAGATCCCTGAGTTCTTCCAGATCGGAGTTTCCCCGGATCTTGTGGGGACCCCACTCACAGAGCACCGGCCTGTGTCACGGATTAAAGTTCAAGGTAACCCTGAGTTGAGAGTTCACTCCTCGGCTCTGTCTCTGTCTCTGCAGCCGGCTACCCTGCTCTAATACCTGTGAGCTCTGTGACACTCAGACACCCCCAATCCTTCTGTGACCCCATGGGACCTGAGGCCACGCTGCCCCCGTGAGGTCTTCACCCCACTTTAGCCTCTGGAACCATGTCCCTCCGTGGAGCAGACTTTTAAAAGTTCTGATTTTGTGCTCCATTGCTCAGCTGCTTGCCAGGAGTCAGCCCCTCCCCCTGGGGTCTATCTTCCAGTTGCTTTGGATTCACTTCTCCACTGGTCCTACCTTTCAGAAAGTTTTCTGTTTCTAGATTTGTTGCTCTTCTTTTCTTCAATCTCCTGTTGGATTTGTAGGTGTTCAGAATGGTTTGATAAGCTATCTAGTTGATCTCCTGCTACCTGATGTTATCTCAGCCTGCTACTTCTCCGCCATCTTGACTCCTCCCTTGTAATCAATTTTTATGAACAGAATGCTTATAAGTCAAAATAATAACTAATATTTTTATATTTATGAATCACAACACTAATTTCAAAAGCAATGAATTTGTTTAAATGGAACTAGCAATAATAATTTTATACTTTAATTCTATATTCTACAATTGGTATAGGGTAATTTTTCATCAGCAGTCTCATTTATCAGATTATCAGGCCATATAATAAATTAACTTTTAAAATTAATAGTGCTGTGAAACTAAGAGTTTGACTGAAATCCCAATCTCAATAATATATATTAATATCAGAGAGTAAAATGTCATTCCAGATTAAAATCATTGACAAGACCCTGAATGATATTCCCACTGATCCCACCAGTGAATTATATTTATATATAGCTGTATATATAGATATCTACAGACCTATAAGTCAATCTCTAGTTTATTTTTGGAGGGAGGTTATTCTCAGGTTAAACATGTAGTAATCCAAATAGGTTTATATTTCCTTTTTCTTATGTAGTTTAAAGTGTAGGGGCACCTGGGTGGCTCAGTTGGTAAAGCGACTCTTGAACTCAGTTCAGGTCTTGATCTCACAGTGGTGAGTTCGAGTCCCTACAACTTAACAACAACAACAAAGTTCAACATGTAAGAAGCAGTTCTCAAAGAAACTAAACTCTCTCATTTTACTTCTCAAACTTGACCAGCCCAGAAGCTTATACAAAAAGTCAAAAGAAAACAAAAGTGGGATATGTGTATATATGTGTGCACACACGTGTATGTGATCACCTTTCTTGAATTATCAGATCATGTCCATTATGTCCAGTGTTTGTTTTGTGAGTCCAGGGAATGCTTAAGAGACCAAATATCATTTTGTTTAATAATGTTATGATATTAAATAATATGGGTTATACAAAATTCCTTCTTTGTTATAATTCATGGCCCAGAGTAACACTGAGTATAGTGAGAAATACAATTTATTTAAATGTGTATGTTGTATTACCAACTTAATTAAAACAAATCCTAATTTAAATTCCAGATGAGCGATGCCTGGGTGACTCAGTCGGTTAAGCATCTGAGTCTTGGTTTTGGCGCAGGTCATGATCTCAGGGTTCCTGAGATTGAGCCTCCTGTTGGGCTCTGTACTCAGTGTGTAGTCTGTTTGAGATTCTCTCACTCTTACTTCCCCCTGTGCTCTCTCTCACAAATGAATAAATAAATAAATACATAAATAAGATATTTTAAAAATAAATACATAAGATTATATATTAAATGTACTATGTTAAATAATTTTTGTGTTAAAATTCCCAAATATTCATCTTATAGGAAAACAAAACTTCATAGAAATAGATTTTTTGTCACAATTCAATTAATGCATCAGTGCTCAGGTATCATTAACCTAACAAATACAAAAAAAACAAAAACAAAATGAAACACAAAAGCCTCTTCTCTTCCTGTTACTGATAGTCATCCTAAATATTGAAAATATTCATATCCCTCAAAATATAAAAACAAAAATGCCCAGAATCATCACAAGCAGAATGACAAGGCCTACAATGAATAGTACATCTCTTATTCAAAAGCAACTCCAACAGTGAATTTCCATGACCCAATTTTACATTCATTCTATCTCTGTCTCTTCCTCCCAATTGATTTTCACTACCTAATTCATAAGTTTATTATTTAGCAGGGTCATTTCTCATAGTTCAACTCATATTTTACTTTATGGAGAAATAAGTTTTCACAGCAACAATTATTATTCAGATTTTTTTGCTTTCAAACTGTTTTTGAACACTAGAAAGAAAGCCTCTTAACTGGGCAAGGAAGAAGATGAAATTAAAACTCAGAGGACATATTGTCTGGCTTTAGTGGCTCTGGGAGCAAAAAAGCTTGTTTAGTATCCAGGAATTGCCAAGTCCTGAGTACATTTATTGTTGAAGACCAATCAAAATATGGTGGTCAAGACACTGCTCTTATACACTCTAACCAGCCAATTGAAAAGCATCCTGCTTTGTTTAGGCAGGGTGGCCATATATGAATTATTCTTCCTTTTTATCTTAAAGTGTATGTTTTTATAAAACAACTTTCTTGGAGCACTTGGGTGGCTCAGTCATAAGCGACTACCTTCTGCTCAGGTCTTGATCCCAGGGTCCTGGGATTGACCGCCACATTGGGCTCCCTGCTCAGCGGGAAGCCTGCTTCTTTCTCTCCCTCTGCTTGTGTTCCTCTCTCACTGTCTCTCTCTGTCAAATAAATAAATAAATAAAATCTTAAAAAAAAATAAAAACAACTTTCTGCATATTGACCATAGATCATTTAATGTAATAACTTTCACCTCTTTCCTATGTTGACAACTCCGCATAGATAGCTGAAATAATAAAGCTCATAATTCTTAGGTACCAGAGAACAGTGCCTTGTCCCAGGCAGATAAGTGGGAATAAATAAGCTGCAAGATGACTTGACATTACTAAGTTATTTGTGATTAAGTCACTATCTTGGCAATTATTATGCACATATATATTCACCTTTACAGAGGTATATATGTGATCATATGTTTGAAATAGCAAAAATATTTTGGTCTTTATAATAGAAGTTCTCAATAAGTATTTCATGAATAATAGGTAATTTACCAAAATTGTGCTACCATGAAAATTACAGTAATCATCATTATACAGAGGAAGATACTTTTCATCTGTAGTGATAAGAGAAAAATCACAAAAGTTTAAGATTTTTTAAAAAATATTTTATTTATTTATTTATTTGAGAGAGAGAGAGAGCATGAGAGGGGAGGGGTCAGACGGAGAAGCCGACTTCCCACCAAGCAGGGAGCCCAATGTGGAACTCAATTCAGGGACTCCAGGACCTGACCTGAGCTGAAGGCAGTTGCTTAACCAACTGAGCCACTGAGGTGCCCCTAAAAGTTAAAGATTTTTATAGTGAAGTTGAATAATTATAAATCTTTAACATGAAAGAGTAACAATTATTGATATTTTATAATCTATTTTTAAATTTGCTTACTTTTAATTCACTTATTGTAGCTGTTCAATAGTTCTGAAGTATTACAGAGTAGTAACTTATAACATCTAGAATAATTTTAAAGGGTACACAAAGATAAATAAACTTCTGATTTATAAAGTGAGCTTACAAAGCATGTAGAGAAATGTAAAACATTTAAGTTTTATTATTTTATTTCTGTCACAATTAGTAATTATTTACAAAGTCCAATTCAAACAAGGCCTATGTTATAAGTATGCATTCTAATCTATGGGAATTTTCAATGAAGAGTCATTTTTTTCAAGATTTTATTTGTTTATTTGTCAGAGAGATAGAGAGCATAAGAAGGGGGTGCAGCAGGCAGAGGGAGAAGCAGACTCCCTGCTGAGCAAGGAGCTGGATGAGGGACTCGATCCCACGACCCTGGAATCATGACCTGAGTCAAAGGCAGATGCTTAACTGACTGAACCACCCAGGTACCCCAGTAAAGAATCATTTCTTAAACACACTTAGAATAAACTGAGTTTTATCATATATCAAGAAAGTACAGCCTTATTATTAACTTAAAGCATTTATTTTAAATTAAGTCTTTGAAAGTTCTTAACATAATTTCTCTGAATAAGTACCCCATTATTTCAATTACTTATTGAAATAACCCCCATTATTTCAATATTTGCTTATTAATATTGTGGTAACATAGCATCATGTAAATATACTTTATTCTCTAAAAAAAAAATGCCTCTAAAATAACCAGGAATAACTATCATTTCAGGAATGGTATAATGTCCTAAACAACATCACTTATTCATTTGAAAAGTATATTCACAATAGTATTGAGTAACTAAAAGAGCCAAAAGTGGCTTGGGTGTGTGGAACAGGACAGTAAATGAAATAAATAAACTATGTATAGAGAGGACAAACTTGTAGAAAATAAATGAAAAGATTTCCATTGAACATAAGTGGAAAGAAATGCTATAAAGATAATACACATAATTACATATTTCATATAAAATGTCCTGGAACTGAGTAGTTGTACTAGTTAAAATAGAGTGCATAGTAAAGACCACTGTTGCATTTGAGCCAATACTTGAATACAAAAGTGAAATCTGTAAAGCAAAGATCTTCGTGAAGAACTTTTTGCACAGGAGGAAAAACAAGTAATATGTCACTATGTTGTAAGTAGCATATTCTGAAAACTGAAAAGAAAAAAAGTCATTTTGACCAAAGTATAGTAAACAAGAGGACATTTACAAAGTAAGCCTTGAAATAAGAGACCAGATATAGTAGGATCTGGTGGGCCATAGTAAAAGGAATAAATTTTATTGTAAGTAAATAATTTATTGTAAGTAAATAATTGTAAGTAAATAAATAATTAATATTCAATATAATATAATATTTATAATATAAATATAATTAATATTTAATAATAATAATTATTATTGATTTTATTATAAATAATGATGAGTAAATAATATTTAATAACAATAAACAAGTAATAAATAAATAATGTTGGAGGTTTTATGTTGTTTCTTTTAGGAAGCAGTGTGAAATTACTACATTTATATTTTTAGAAAAACTCACTATCATTCTTTTTTTTTTTAAGTTTATTTTTATTTATTTATTTTTTTTAAGATTTTATTTATTTATTTGATAGAGAAAGATCACAAGTAGGCAGAGAGGCAGGCAGAGAGAGAGAGAGAGAGGGAAGCAGGCTCCCTGCTGAGCAGAGATCCTGATGCGGGACTCGATCCCAGGACCCTGAGATCATGACCTGAGCCGAAGGCAGTGGCTTAACCCACTGAGCCACCCAGGCGCCCCCTCACTATCATTCTTATGATATGTTTTCTTCTCACTCTATCATTATTCATTATTCTGGAGAGACTAGATAACACTGTTATTACATGAGAGTGAGCAGACCAGTTAAAAGGCTATTATAATGTTCTAGATGAGAACTATAGACCATGTAGTATTTGTAGAGATGGTGAGAGGTGACGGAATTTGGAATATACTGAAAGTAAGATTAACTAAATATGCTAATGGATCTTATATTGGGGTCAAAAGAAAGAGAACTAGAAATGTTTGGGGTACATGACCATGCCATTGTCTGAAAGTGAAGGATCAAGAGGAGAAGCAATTGGCAGGGATGAGGAAGGTAGTTAAGAGTTGTGTTTCTGGTCTTGTTAGTTTTTGTTTTGTGTTGTGTTGGTTTTTTTGTTTGTTTTGTTTATTTTTTAAATATCCAAAATATATCTAAGAGGACATGTCAAGGAGTCAGTCAAAATATGATTCTAGAGCTCAGGTGAAAGAACAGACCTGAAAACAATTTGAAAGTCTTGGTCAAGAGGATTAGGTGACATCACACAAAGACTGTGTGGTTAGTGGAGAAGGGTGTTTCATTAGAAATCCTGAGGAATTCCAACACAAAGAAGTCAAACAGAGGAGGAAATCTAGCAACAGATGGGGAAAAGCAACAGAGGGTAGAAAGGAAATCAGCTAAGTCTCGTGTCACTGGAGTCAGGAGTGTTTCAAGAGGGGAGATATGGGAACTATATCACATGTTCTGAGAAGTTGAGTAGTGTAAAAAATGCTGCATCCGGGAGCACCTGGGTGGCTCAGTGGGTTAAAGCCTCTGCCTTCAGCTCAGGTCATGATCCCAGGGTTCTGGGATAGACCCCGCATCAGGCTCTCTGCTAGGTAGGGAGCCTGCTTCCCCATCTCTCTCTCTCTGCCTGCCTGTGATCTCTCTGTCAAATAAATAAATGAAATCTTAAAAAAAAAAAAAAAAAAAAGAGGGGCGCCTGAGTGGCTCAGTGGTTTAAAGCCTCTGCCTTTGGCTCAGGTCATGATCCCAGTGTCCTGGGATGAACTCCACATCAGGCTCTCTGCTCAGCGGGGAGCCTGCTTCCCTTCCTCTCTCTCTGCCTGCCTCTCTACCTACTTGTGATCTTTCTCTGGCAAATAAAATAAATAAATAAATAAATAAATAAATAAATAAATAAATTTTTTAAAAAGTAAAAAAAAAAGAAAAAGAAAAATGCTGCATCCACTGTATCAGAATGACAGGATTTTATTTTTTTATTTTTTTTTAATTTATTTATTAGTTAGAGAGAGAGAGAGAGAGAGCACGAGCACAGGCAGACAGAGAGGCAGGCAGAGGCAGAGGGAGAAGCAGGCTCCCTGCCGAGCAAAGAGCCTGATGTGGGACTCCATCCCAGGACACTGGGATCATGACCTGAGCCGAAGGCAGCTGCTTAACCAACTGAGCCACCCAGGCGTCCCAGAATGACAGGATTTTAAACTAATTACAAAGGATTGCAAGCAGACTACAAGTGAAAGAAGAAAGAAAAAGTAACTTCATATCTTCCATGAGTTTTGCAACTTTTTATTATACCTATTATTGGATTTCTTAATTTTAATAAATTAAATAAATAAATATATAAAATGTTGGTCTAGTCTTATACCACAGCTACTTTTCTCTATCCTTTTTAATATTTTTCTTTTCTTTTTTCAGTGTCACTAAATGGACTTAGGACCTGTTATCAGAGTTCCACACACAATTCCAGGTTGGAGATTGGTGTTTTTTACCACCACAATGTGATTAATTTCCTTTGATACAGAAGCAATTTTCATGCCATTTTTGGTTGAATGACTCACTCTGGCCAGAATCTCTGGCCCATGATCTACAATCACACATCTCCTGTTGGGTCACATTGTTCAAAGACTCCCTCCAATAGTATAGAATATTTTAAAAAGTGTTTTTTTATCTAAATGCAGTTTTTTGAAGTTACTGAAACTCATCTGTCACTTTGTTGCTCACTAACACTCTCTTTCCGTGATCTTTTCCATTGATTGACATTTTGCTACAGAAGAAGCCTTAATGCTGGGTGAAAACTTTTAGAGAGCACTGTGAACTAGTAATAAACATTTTGTAGACCCTTGAGTCTATTCATCTGTTGATGTGTAGTAAGGATATATTTTTCTTTGTAACTAACTACAAAAGTTCTGCTAAATCCTGAACTCTCTGACAAAGGTAAAGACAGAGAGTTATGGAAATATTTTGAACATTAAAACTGTGTCATTTGTTCCAATTTACACAGTGGGAAAAAAGTGAACCTATGGTTTGCAATATCAATGCACTTTTTTAAACATCAAGTATGATTTTATTTTATAATTCTTAAGAAACAATCCTTAACAATTGCTTTGTTGTTGTTGTTTAATCTCTAAGAGCTCTTTCATTGCTGACTTTTTGTCTCTTTTCTGAAGGGCTCTCCTTTTGCTTCGTTTCTTTATCACATCTTGGTTACTTTGAAGCAAGACTAATGTGATACTCTTAACATGGCTGTGTGACCTTTCTACCTACTTAATTTTTCTAAAAGAGTCCCATATATTTTAGAATTTAAACAAATTACAAAATTAGATGAATAAATAAAAAGTCATTTGTTTCTCTGAAATGTAGTTACTCATCCACTGAAGGGAAACTAAACCATGTTTGGTACACATTGAATTCATTCATAAGTGTTGATTAAGCATCTATTATGTGTCAAGAATGCTGTCAAGTGGGGCACCTAGTTGGCTCAGTTGTTAAGAATCTGCTTTCTACTCAGGTCATGATCCTAGGGTCCTGGGATAGAGCTCCGCATTGGGCTTCCTGCTCTGTGGGAAGCCTGCTTCTCTCTTTCTCACTACCCCCTGCTTGTGTTCCCTCTCTTGCTGTATCTCCTCTGTCAAATACATAAATCTTAAAAGAAAAAAAAAGAGAGAGAAAGAGAGAGAGAATGCTGTCAAATGGTGGAGATAGACTTGGAAAAGCTATTTCCTCCTATTGGGCTAACAACTTGGTGAGGGGGTCAGACTTTAATCAAAAAGTCACAATGTGTTTTTCCTGGTTACTACCAATTTTTTTGTGTTATAAAAATACTGTGTTAATTACGGTTGATTCTACTCAGCTCTGATATGTTTGCCACCTTACACGAGTTTTATGAATTAACACCTTTACTAAGAGCAGTTAGATGAGCTTTGAAGTTGTTCATAATTTCAGCACACAGTAAAAGAAAAGTTTTCTAAATTTTTTTAGATATCTCAACACATTTAAGAATAAGTAACTTGAAAAAAGAATAAGTAATTAAGTATTTACTTATGAGATATAGAGTAATATCCAAAGAAATACAGTTATTTAGCCTAAAATCTATACTAAGAACAATATCCTAGCTGGCTATTGAACAAAATAAACAGGCTTCAGTAGTTATAATGCAATTAATATATAAAGGAAGTTGTTCATTTTGAATTCTGTTTGAAAAATATTTCTTAAAAACAGCAAACTCTCTTCAAAAGCTAAAACATACTAGCTATCTCAAATTGTATCATGATAGTGTTTGATGCTGCCCAGTAACCTTCTGTAATATGCACAGAGCATTACAGAGAATATGCAAAGTTATATCATTACTTGGTTCAAACATAACAAATATTTTATGACAAAATTTTACTAAAACAGCATGGTTACCTAACCCAGTTTTAGTTCTAATTTTTATAACTCAGATAAGACTCAGTAAGATAAAGCTCTAAACTATTAACTAATCTAAGTAAGTTAAAAGTTTATAAATCAAATTTTCAGCAATAATGATGGTTTCTGATATGTCTACTTAAAAAAATCCTTTTGCAACCTGAAAATTTAAAGTTATAATAAATTAAGTTAAATAATGAGTATTTATTAAATATCAATCATTTTCAAATAAAATAAAATGGTGAAATAATGAATATAAGTTTATCTAGTTTTGGCTTCTTATTACAAAGAAACTAAAGATATTTTGAGTCTATCATTAAACATGTCTTGTGCCACATGGATAAATTTACTAGGAGGAAAACATACTTCTACAAATTATGAAATTCATTCATTAATCTGCAAGTCCACTGAATTCTAGTGTTAACAGGCAGTCCAAAATTTCTTACTTCTTAGTTTTCAGTAGAAATTAAGTTTTTTAAGGGTTACTAATCTTAATCAATATATGTAATTAAAGCTTATAGAAATAATAAGGCCAAAAAAATCTGTATATAGAAGTAGGTAAGAAAAGTAAAACGTGTTTTTTGGTTAAAGACAAGTATGAGGACATATTTTTGTTAGGGGAAAAATACTACTTCTGTCCTAATATAGAATGACTGTTGTTTGTTTTTCAGAATGTGAAAGAGGAAAAATATAAGAAAAAACCTGGGTAATTATTTTTAAAAGTTTAGGTTTATGGAAAAGGAATTTCATGTACTCTCAAGTTGACTAGATTGAAATGGATTTATTAAAGTTTTTAAATAATGAAGCAAAATTGAAAGTACACTGGTTTAGGGGCGCCTGGGTGGCTCAGTGGGTTAAAGCCTCTGCCTTCAGCTCAGGTCATGATCTCAGGGTCCTGGGTTCAAGCCCTGCATCGGGCTCTCTGCTCAGCAGGGAGCCTGCTTCCTCTTCTCTCTCTGCCTGCCTCTCTGCCTACTTGTGATCTCTGTCTGTCAAATAAATAAATACAAAATCTTAAAAAAAAAAAAAAGAAAGAAAGTACACTAGAGTAAAATTAGAATTTGGTTTCTCCCTCTTAAAAGGACAAAGTTTTCCTGAACTATTTTGATGTGCTTTTGATAAGATTAGATGTAAAAAGCTTTTCTTTATCTTTCAGGCAATCTTTCTAGAAAAAAAAAAAAGACTTTAAGTCATCATAATAATTTCTTATGCTTCATGTTGTCTTTACCAGGTCTTTGATTACTTGGAAAAACTGAATTTTCTCAATATTGTAAGAGTTAAGTTTTGTTCATAATTATGTAACCTTCTAATTGCCTTTAACATCTTTTATTCTCACTTTGATTAAATAGATTAAGTATTATTTCATAATGGTTCAATTTAGTCAAATGTTCAAGCCTTCTGATGTTTTTGACAACTACCTAAAATCAATTTTTAAATGGGTTGATTTTTTTTTTTTTTTTAGCCTCAAACTAACCTGGAAATTTCCCAGATGATCCTTGCAAAATTACAGAGAATTTGTCTCTCACCTTGTGAAAGAAGACTGGGAAATTAATTAGGTTTATTTAATACATTAAATTACATGGAAAGCATTGTCAATAAGACATAATGATAAATCTTAAGTTGTATGTATACACATATACACTACCAGCATAGATAGTTCAGAAATTGTTCACAGTTCATAGAAATTTGCCAATACTCTCATGACCCAATTGTTACAAATATGCTGCAGAAATAATGGCATTTCCTCACTGAATAAACAAACTATCATCAGATCCTTAATCATAGCTGGTTTTTTAGCCTTCTTATCATTTAAGGACAGTTATTGTTTTACTCGGATACTTTGGCAAAGGTGTTCATCTTTAGAGAAATTTATGGAAAGAACTCTGACAAGTACTCTAGAAAATAGGTTTCTCTTAACTATAAGATTATATCACTGAAATAGGTAGGAATCTTGAGAACAAGTGGGAACACTGAATTCAAGCAGAATGAATTAATAACATGAGACTGAATAAACTGATAAGCATGATTATAAATTTTCTTAACTTTTTCTTTGAAACATTCCTAGTGCCTTACTGTGTTGTTTTCCCAGATTTAGGGAAATGTCTTCTCTTTTTTCTTAAGCTATCTATGACTTGCAGCAATTTGGTAAGTATACCTTTGTAAACAGAATTGAAACATTTAATTTTTCTCTCTACCTGATCCCTCTAGAATTTGGAAACTTACTGAATTGCCTTATTTTTTTATATTTTATATTTTTTTATATTATTATTTGCATAAGTTCAATAAGAATTTGTTCTCCTGATAACAAAACACAATTGGAAACCAAGACTTTAAATGGAGTGTTGTATTTGGGAATATGCATAAAATAAGATATAACAACACAGTTAAAAAAAATAAAGATGACTTTACAGAGCCAATGAAGCCTCTTGTTAAAAATAAAAATAAAGGGACGCCTGGGTGGCTCAGTTGGTTGAGCAGCTGCCTTTGGCTCAGGTCATGATCCCAGTGTCCTGGGATCGAGTCCCACATCGGGCTCCTTGCTCAGCAGGGAGCCTGCTTCTCCCTTTGCCTCTGCCTGCCTCTCTGTGCTTGTGCGCTCTCTCTCTCTCTAACAAATAAATAATAAAAAAAAATCTTTAAAAAAAATAAAAATAAAGAATAACATTTTTTTTTTAAAACCTGGTACCTTATTTATAAGGTGCCTGGAAGCCTCACCAAGTAAATAAGGAAAGTTACTTCCTGGCAGGTCCAGGAAATTCAAGATATCTTGAAGACCTCAAGATGAAAGGAATTAACCCAAAACTATAGGTATTATGGGTGAAGTCTGATGGTAAGTCTTTGACATGACTTCTCAGTCTGAAGAGGCTTTAAAAGTCCAATCTAACATTGCTTTTGAAAAGTTCCAGCAAGGGGCACCTGGGTGGCTCAGTTGGTTAAGCAGCTGCCTTCGGCTTGGGTCATGATCCCAGCGTCCTGGGATCTAATCCTACATTGGGCTCCTTGCTCAGCAGGGAGCCTGCTTCTTCCTTTGCCTCTGCCTGCCACTCTGTCTTCCTGTGCTTGCTCCTGCTCTCTCTCTCTGACAAATAAATAAAATCTTAAGAAAAAAAAAAAAAGAAGAAAAGTTCCAGCAAAGCAGATTTTTAAAGAGCCTATATGGTCAATCACTATTTTTGCTGCATTTATATAAATCATCAGACCAAGTTCAATGAGACTAGACTTTTTTTTTTTTTGCAAAGAAATTAGTTTTACTGTAATTATATTTGCTAGAAATGAGATCTGGATGCTAAATTCTACCAGTTTTCTCAAATATCCAGTTATGACACTCTAAACAATACTCCTAATTTTTTCCCACCTTTCTGATTTGGAAACTTCAAGTACAAAAACTGTCTTTGGACTTTCTTGGAAGGGGCTTTCCCAGGCCCTTCTAACTTCCCAGATAGCTGTCAAATTTCAGGGACTTGAAGCTAGGATCTATATCTCTCAATTAAAAAGGGCTCTTCCAGACTCTTGGAACTGCCTGCCACTTAGAGATTTAAAATTAAAATTGACCCCAGTCTCTTTCCTAGATGCAGATAGCATCTTAAGGTGAAAGGCTATCCCAAGATAATGGACGAAATCTTCATCTCCAATATAAAATCTTTATTCCTTTTGCCTTTTCATGACACGGTTTTTCTCTCTGTTCATGCATGGGAAGACCATGTTCCTTAACTCTGGCCACTACCATTGCATGCACTTCTAAGGCTGTAACTGTCCAACAAAAGTTCCTGGTCTTCCTTGCTTTGGTAGTTTTAGATAACAGAATTGCATTAGATAACTTATTGGCTAAATGAGGAGTCTGTGCCTTAGCAAATACCTCCTCTCGTGCCTGACTCAACACTAGTACAGCAACGAATAAAAGAAATTAACAAAGAAGTCACTTGGCTCAAACAGGTTAGTGCTCCTTCAGGATCATTCTTTGATTGATTTGATATCAACTGCTTTGGTTCATGGGGGCACTGGCTAAGAAGAATACTAAAGTCTCATTAGTGCCCGCTGGTGCACTAAAAGACTTAAGATGTTTACATTTGTAAGCATGTTAAATGCACATTTACAGAATTGGCAGTACCCCAGATGGTCTCATTGTGCTTGGAGAAACAGAAACAAGATGAACAAGATGGACAGCAACAGCACTGTTTCCATGAACCTGACATCATATCTATAAGTTTTATGATGAAACAAGAATAATTGAAACCTGATAGTGACCAGGAGTAGTGCTAATATCACTATTAAATCAATTAAACAAGGGGCACCTGGGTGGCTCAGTGGGTTAAAGCCTCTGCCTCCGGCTCAGGTCATGATCCCAGGGTCCTGGGATCGAGCCTCACATCGGGCTCTCTGCTCAGTGGGAAGCCTGCTTCCTCCTCTCTCTCTACCTGCCTCTCTGCCTACTTGTGGTCTCTGTCTGCCAAATAAATAAATAAAATCTTTAAAAAAATAAAATTAATTAAACAAGGAAGCCATTAGACTCAGGTTTCTCAAATGTTATAGTGACAGAAAATTAAATCTAAGCTGGCAAACAGCTCAAAGTTAAAAAAATCAAAACCTAAGGACAACCAATCACAAACAACTAACTATGCATTAAGCTGTCAGATAATCAGATAATTCTTTGCTTTTGTACCTCTTCTGTATGGGTCATTCCTCTTGCTCTTGTTGGTGGAACACTCTTAACTACTCCTGGTTTGGGACTGCCCAATCAGAATTTATTTTTGCTCAAGTAAACTCTTCAAATGTTTAAAGTGCCTCAGTTTATCTTTTAACACAGCTTTTTATGTAATAGCCATAAGCTGGAATCAATCCAGATGCCCTTCAACGGCAGAATGGTTTAAAAAAGCTCTGGTCCATACATTTCAGAGAATCTTACTCAGCAATAAAAAGTGTAAACACAACAATTTCACTGACTCTTCAGGGAATTATGCAAAGTGAAAAAAACCAATCTACAAAATGTACATACTGTGTGACACCATTTATTTAACATTTTTGGGTGGGGGAACAACGGGAGAGGGTGGAGGGGAAGTGGGTAGGCATGCTTACAAAAGAGCAACCTGAAAGAACTTTCGAGGCTGGAGCTGTTAAGTACCTTCACTGGGTTAGTAGACACATGAGCCTACACATGTGATAAACTTGTGGCAAATTAATTCCCCCCCACGCACATGCACACACACATAAATGGGTATAAGCAAAATGAGAAATTTGAGTAAAATGGTTGAATTGTATCAATGTTAATATCCTGGTCATGATATAATATTGTAGTTCAGCAAACTGCTACCATGGTAAGGAGGTGGTGAGGTGGACTAAATAAATAATAGAGAAACATCTGTTATTTGTTATTTAACATTTACAAAACTAATTACTTGTTAATCAAATAGAAATAATGTCCACAAATTTTTTTATAAACTGTAGCATTCACATTTCTGAAGTTTATTCAGCATTTAATTGAATGTTTATTAATGTTTAAAGTTATCCTAAAGCTTTTAGCAAACACTATTTAACTATTAGCAAATTTTCTGGAAATGGACTTCAATATAAATTTATAATAGGAAATCAAATATCAAATGCAAAATAGCTATTAATAGAAAAATTTAATGTCCTTTACCTGCACTTTTATATTATTTGTTTTTATTCATTTATATACATGTACATGTATGTTATGTGTTACAGGATATACATGTACATATATGTTATTCTTTTATAGGCATGTACATGTATGTGTATACATGTATACACATATATGTACATGTATATATAAACACACGCGCACATATACACAAACAAAAGTGAAATGTACCTTAATGCAGTGATAAATTATTTTTAGTTATAAGATGACCAATAATGTTAACATAATTCAGTATCTTATTGAGTTGTTACCTGTTAAACTTGCAGGGTTTTAGCCTAACATCTTGTACCACAAAATATTTTATTCATAAGCCATGTGATTACTGTTTCACTGAGATGATTTAAAACAACAATATTTAGAAAGATTTCTTTATTTTTAAACCAAAGTCTGATATGACATTAGCAAATTTCTTCACTTTGAAGAAATGTCCAAGTTAACATACTTCCAGCTATAATATTTAATACTGACAGTGTTTGCTGTTCAATGACATTAATTTCATGATGACTTTTTGTTTATTTTCAATTTGTTTTTTTATAGACTTTCATGGGAACAAGGGAAGTGGTTGAATGTGGCTGTTTCAGCTCTTCAATGCAGTTTTGTCTCAACAAATGCATTTATATTAAAGTCATGCAACTGAAGGAAAGCACTGAAAGATTACCAAGCAAAATATTTGATAACCTAACCAAAATAAAAGCAATTCTGGATATAAAAAACAATGTTTCAATTATGATATTCAATATTGTTTTGTAGGGCTCCATTATGTAACTGTGGTGTTTTTTCCAAATTAATAAGAATATACTTGAATTAAAATTATAAAATATAAGTAATAGACAAAAACAGAAAATTGCATCATATAAAAAGAACATTAATCAAATTATTATATAAAATATAAAAATATTAAACATGTTTCATTTTTTTGAAAAAGACATTTCAGAATAAAACCCAAAAAATTCACAAAATAGAAAACCAACCAATGAATGACTTATAATTTTTAAAAACTAACTTCTCCCGAGTTCTTAAACTCTAAAGAATAGATAAAACTGTTAAACAATAACAATTAAAAATACATCAGATTCCTTTAACCTTTTATCACTATGTGCTATGCTTGAAGTGAGATGTATAATACATTCTGTATTTTTACAGGAAAAAAGTCATCAGAAATCCATGGAATTAAACACACTGTATTTAGCAAATCTCAAAATACACAGTAAATGTTCATTAAATGGTACATAATAATTACCACAATAATTATCATACTATTTGAATAATAACCCTGCCTGATAATATGTTTATAGGATACACTTAAATGCTAACTTAAATGCACTTAAATTTGAAAGTACAAACTTCCTATTTCAGAATGAAATATTGCCTTAGCAGTTGCTCACTAGTGAGACTTTAATGAAGAGAACGGGCTTAGGCTATGATTAAATCCTTGTTTTGTGCTAAGCAGAGTTCAGTGTTACTACCAAAACACTGTTACATAATAGGAACACTTTTCAGAAATTATTTTAACTTCCAAGTGCCTACAGACTTGCAGACCCTTCAATGTTTGTCTTTATTGTTTATCAAAAATGTGAGATAACTTTCAAATATGGACATACACAAAAATATTAACAGCATTTGTGTGTTTGGTATAAAGAAGATTAAACAACTATGTAAGCATCTTCATTTTTGCTATTTGTTTTTTCCTGATATTTTATGTCACTTAAATATAGTGATTATAAATTGTTCTGCTAAAGTGACTGAGATCACTGTCTCTATCTATGCATATTCGAGGCAATATGAGCAAGGGTGAAATAATGGTAAACCTGATCATTACCACGAGGTTTGATATAATTATGTTTCCTTTCTTTATAGTATCTTAATGAAAACTTACTATTGTCTATATAATTACAATGACACATTTCACAAACTTGGCTAATTTCATGCTGAATTATTTCAAATGTGATGACTTTTCCCAAAATCATATATCATACCGAATTTCCTATCAGTACCTTTCTGGGAAGTTGACATGCGATTGCTACATTATGTGGTATACTAAATATGAAAGAAGTAAATTTATTTATTTTCATTTAATACATCCTAATATGTGTTAAAAAGCAAAAATTTAACTGAGTAAATTTGAAAATCTAATTGGCTGTATTGAATGATTAATGAATCAGGCAGCATCCATTCTAAGATATAGAAATGAGGTCCAAAGAACTACAGAAAAGGAAAGGTTTTTAAAGTATGGAAATGGAAATTATAAATGGAAAAAAAAATTTCAGGTCCAGGCAACCTATCTATGGGGGACAGAAGGAGACTGTGTGGGCAGACTACATCATTAATGTTAATCAGAATGTTCCAAACTGACCAGTTAAGACTATATTCCTGGGAAAGAGTATAACTGCAATTAAGTTAGATATTAAGTCATCATGGGCTTAGCACAAGTGACTCCATCTGGGGCCTATTAATCCTTTTTCTTTTTTTTTTTATTTTAAATTCAATTAGCCAACATATCATTATTAGTTTATTATTATTATTACATTATTATTATCATCATTAGTTTTTGATGTAGTGCTCATTGATTCATTAGTTACATATAACACTCAGTACTCATCACATCATGTGTTATTTCTTTTTTTAACAATTCCCACCTTTTGATCAGACTCTCAGCTTAATTGAAAGATGTAATCAAAATTGAAGGCATTAGCACCACTCTCAACTATGTTCTGCTGTTGTCACAGTTCTGTTGTTCCTTTGTGTGGCATCTGTAAGCTACGATGTTTTTACTTAACCCCTGTGATGTTAACAGGTCATGGCTTCAGGTTCACAATATTTAATTTCATCTTTCTCTTCATTTTTTAATGTTCCTGTCCTAAGGATACCATTTACTTCATGGTTAGTGGCTGCATACATGAATTTGAAGCTTTTGAGAGAAAACAATGCCCCAGGACATCATTATGATTGTAATAAGCAGGATAATTCCCAGTGTTTGGTGCACTTTGGATCCATGGTGCCTAAGACCCAAATCAACCAAAATCAAATAAATCACAAAAGACCCCCATGAAGGTATCACCTCTTTAAGCCAAATGGCTTGCTTAGTGATATTTTATAATTGAGTTGAAGTTCCCTACAAGTGTTAATCTAGATGCAGCAGGTGGTGTTGACCATGACACAGATTCCTCCTTATTTGGCTAAAAGATTATCAAGGGCTATTGTATTATCAAGGAAAACTTTGGCCAGAGTCTAAGGATCTTTGTTGGGCAGCAATTCTCAGCAATAGAATCTGCCATCTTTTCAAGAATTAAGGAGGTTTTCTTTTTTTTTTTTTTTTAAGATTTTTATTTATTTATTTGACAGAGGCAGAGAGAGAGAGGAAGTACAAGCAGGCAGAGCAGCAGTCAGCAGAAGAGGGAGAAGCAAGCTCCCCACCAAGAAGGGAGGCAGAAGCAGGAATCCATCCAGGACCCTAGGATCATGACCTGAGCTGAAGGGAGATGCTTAACAACTGTGCCACCCAGGTGCCCAAGGTTTTTCTGAGTACATTCTCATTTGCATTTACTCCTAATCAGGGAACTATAACGCTGCCAAAGGAAACAAATCCTGAGTCATTCCATCTGATAGGCCCTTTCTAACTCAAAAATGTAAATCCAGGAGTTTAACCAATGAGGTGTCTTAGTTCACTTGTGAAAAATTAGGGGCACAGTTAGATACCCTAAGAGGATTTGTGTGGCTTTGTACTAGTCATCTAGACAACCATAAGTCCAAGGAGGAAGATAACCACCAAAAACAAAAACAAACCCTGTTGGAACACAAACCATTCCTTTTAAGGAGGTACTGTTAATAGATTCATTCACAAGGATTGCTGCATTTACCCTTTCCAGCCAGGGATCAGGCAGGTTTTTAGCACATATGGGAAGAAAATCTCCTAGCCTGAAATAGAGTCATTCTAAATACTTTGTGAAGATGAGTGTTCCTGGTAGTATGTCTCAGTAAATAGGGGCAGATCTGATCTAGATAATCACAGCAACATGGAGTGCAAATCCGATCTAGATAATCATAGGAACATGGAGTGCAAATGCACTAAGATCTATATAGGTAATTGTGTCTAATTAGGGATGTATAGTTATAATCAGAAAGTAAAAACAAGGTATTGGATATTTGGGTTGTAAAAGTGAAACTTAGAAAGTTCTAAAGGCAGGTTTATTAAATTGTAGTTTACAGTGATATTAAGAATAGAAGAAATATTCTCCTTCACAGGGAGGACCAGGGGATCTCTTGCACTATAGGTAGATTAGAATTTTTTACAAGTCCAACAATCTGAAAAGTAGTCCACTTGAGCAATGGACTAGGAGATACAGATAAAGCATTATCTTTCCAAGCCAATGCTAGAGTAAAGGGGGAAAGAGAGTAAAATTTTCATATCTAGTTAAAGTATAAAGTCTTGATCCGATGTCTTGGGTGGAAACAGTCTACCTTGATGTCAGCTACTTTTCTTCCTGATGAATTTGACTCAGAGGTCTCCAGCACCTTTATAGGACCAGATGTCAGATAGAGACCTCTTTAGTTGTGATATGTGTGCCCAAGGCTTAATATCATCTAATTTTGCACGAGTGTCAGTGGTGGAGCACTTGGTAAGGTTCTTTCCACTGGAACTCCAGGGCTGTTTCCAGAATACCCAATTACCAGGCTCTAGTCTGTAAACAAAAGGACCCTTTGAATTGGGATCCAGGGAAGCTTTCAAACCTGTTGATGATAGGCTTTAGCAAAGTACCTGGTTATACTAGCATGAGACACCAAAGATCAGCAGAAGGTTCTATAACAATAGACACTGTTCTACCAGGGAGTATGTCATGTAGAAGGAGTTCACATTTTCCAAAGAGCACACCGCAAATAATCCTAAAAACCAGAGGCAGTACCTTAGGCCAAAGGAATCCAGTAATTTCAGCAAGTTTAGAAAGTTTGAGTTTGAGGATCCCATTAGTTCTCCTGACATTGCCTGATGATTGAAGGTGATAGGAAAAGTGTTAATTCCAAGAAGTTTCCAACAGTTTTGTTAAGTTTCCTATGATTTACCCAGTGAAGTGGGTACCTCCATCACTAGAGATTGTAGAAGGTATACCCCCAATGAGACACACATTTTCAAACAGTTTCTTTGCCACTATGAGGGCATCAGCTTTGTGGCAAATGAAGGCTTAAAAGCATCTGGAAAACATACCTAACAAGAATATATTGATAACCCATACTAAGTGGCAGATGAATGAAGTCCTACTCTAGGTGTTTAAACAGTGTTGAGGGAGGAGGTCTGAGGCCTCCATGGACAAAAATAATTTTTGTAAGGTTGTGGGCTGACTGGTCAGACATTAACAGTAAAATGTCTTAGCAGTTTTATAGAAATCTCTTCACAATTGTCTATTCATAAATGCATCATGATGGGTGAAGGAATGTAAAAACCAAAAGATAGTTTGCAAGAAACCTAGGAAGAACTAAGTGGCCATCCTGGTTTCCTATAGCCCCAACTGTTTAATTTACAATCATTGTTTGTCCATCTTAATTTACGTAATTCAGGAATAGACTATCACCATGTTGAAGGATGTAAGAGGTTGTCTAAATATTGCAAAAAGTTCTATTTCCCAGGGAAGTGAGGGGTGCTTAAATTGAGGTGGAGTACTTGGAAGAAATAAAAAGGGGTTTCAATGAACCACTGAGGTGTGGTTATCCAGCTATATAGTTGATTGTTCCAAGTAAAGGTAGATAGATATTGCCTGTGGAGGTCTACAGGGATGCTAAAGAGACTGAACAAATTCCATAACAATGAACCATTTTGAGTCCAGTGGGACTTGAGAGAGAGGAGTTTTGGGTTTGGGTCAACTGGGAAATGGACAATAACTATGCTGTTAGGCACTCAAGTGCTAGACAAATTGCCATCTTTCTGAACTGGCAAGATGGATCTATTATGGGAGCTGGTACAAGGAATGATTAGCCCCTGGGCAAATAGATCTTCTGCTATTAGAGTGAGGCCTTGTGTAGCCTCAGGCTTTAATAGATATTGAGGCAATTTAGGATGAGATTTAGTCATATTTATCTGAAACTTTATAGACTCTACAGTTTTTATTTTGTATTTTTATTCTGTATTAGAAGCAGTCCACAGATTTTGGTCCTAACCATACCTCTAAATTCTTCACCTCCAACAATTCCAAATGTGGAAAATGGGACTGAAGGACAGACTGAATCAGCAGACGTAAACAAATAAGAACTGCAGAGTGATTCCAAAAAAATGGAGAACCGCAGCAAGCAGTTCCCAGTGTGGAATCTAGGGACAGAACCGAGGACTGGGGTAACCAATCAAATTGGGAATTGTGGTCCAAACTACCAGAAGCTCCCACTGTGGAACTAGTGATTCCACACAAATATAGAACTGGCTGGAAGGCCAATTGGATTAGGAGCTTGATGCAAAGAGAGCAGAGCTCAGAAGTAAGAACTTAGCTAATAGCCCTTAGCAATGGTGAAAGAGTTTTGATTTCTCTCAAAAAGGAGTTTGCGGAAACTATGCTTGTATTTCTCATTGTCCTGTAATGTCAGAAGTTCACCTCACATCCCACCACTGCCACCAAGTCTTTTAAATAACAGAAATTCAGGCTAGTAAATTTGGAGATCTAATTGGCATTATTGAGTGATTCATGAATTGGGCAGCATTCCAATTAGCAGACAGAAAGGAGTCCCAAAGAGTTACAGAAAGGGATAGGTTTTTAATGGCTGAACAATGAAATCATGAACAAACAAACAAAAGTATTATTTCAGACTTAGGTAACCTACCTATTGCAAATAGAAAGAAGGAGTCTAGTGGCAGATTATCTCACTGGTGCTGACCAGAAGATTCCACACTAACCACGTAAGGTTACATTCCTGAGGGGAAGTTGTAACTACATTTAGGATGGGTATGAAGTCTTAGTGGGCTTAGCACAAGTGATTGCATTTGAAGTCTGTTGTTTCTTTCCTTTTTTCTTTAAATATGGATCTTAATATACACTCAGCACTGTTTTTAATGCATTGAAAATATTACCTCATTTGACCCTTATAATAACCTTATGAAGTAGATCCTACAATCTATATTTTATAGGTAAGGAATCAGAGGTTAATTAACTTTCCAAGATCAGACACTAATAAGTGTTTAAACTGGAATTAGAAATCAGGGAAATTGGTTCTAGAGACCATGCTCTCAAATAGTTTGCCGTGCTCCCTCTCAGATTATAATGTGGGAACCACACACAGTCTGCAAAGCCCACTGCCACTATCCATGATGTGTTTACCTTATATAGGTTTGAGTCATCACCAGAAAAAAAAAAAAAAGGCACTGAGACAGGAAACTGGAATAAATAATGAGGAAAAGTTTTTTGCTCTTGAAAGATTTTTTAAGTAAGTTTTTAAATTCCCTTCTTACATTCCATTTTTTCAGCTTTTTGTCTGATAATTAGAGTAATAAGCTATATTGTATTCAGGAGGATTATTTTAAATGGCCTAATTATTTAAGCCCTTTTTCAAACACATACTCCAGTTATACTATTAATTAAACAATTTCATCTCTTGTTAGACCCCAATTTTTCCTCATTTCTCATGGAAGTTAACAAAGCTGCTCATTTTCTCTGAACTTTATAAACCCATCTATGCCTTCATAAATTATGTATTTTCCACTACAAATGTCTTCTCCTTCAGTCATTTCTAGTTCAGTTCTGACCCAGCTGTCATGGCATATATGAAATCTCAATCAGGGGAGTTTTTTCCTGAGACAAAGCAAAATAAATTTGTATATTTAAACATTCTTGCTTAAGTCTATATTTCTGTCTAGTTGTATTTTGGAGAGAGAAAGCACCAATGCATTCTACTCTATTCTCAATAAAGTAAGGAATATCTGCATACAGTAAATGTGTAGGATAATGAATTAGAAGCTGTAAGGGATACTCCATATAATCAATATTTAATACTTCTGAGTTTTCATGACACCTCAGGTATTTTGCATGATGAAATCTGATTGATTGGCCTTACCTGGAAACTCAAAATCCTTTTCTTTTTAAGGTTTTATTTTATTTGACATAAATCACAAATAGGCAGAGAGGCAGGCAGAGAGAAAGAGGAGGAAGCAGGCTCTCCGCTGAACAGAGAGCCTGATGTGGGGCTTGATCCCAGGACCCTGGGACCATGACCTGAGCCGAAGGCAGAGACTTTAACCCACTGAGCCACCCGGGTGCCCCTCAAAATTCTTTTTGTGCTTTATTTTATTTTGTTATGATTTGCATCAGCATTGCAATATCCAAGGGTAATTTTCTTTTATATAACACACTCACTTTCAGAGACAGATAAGTGAATTTTTATGTCATTTGGTTCATTCCTACACACACACACATAAAATAGCCATTGATATGGTCCAAAAGTAATGAATTATGTTTAAGTCCATCTAGTTCTCCCACTGACTCGTTGTGTTACCATGGTAAGTAACCTGAAACAGTTATTATCTTATAATCACCAGGCAGGAGACTTAGGGGGTGAAGTCAATGAACACAGTGGATGCTTAAATGTTTCTTTCATGTTAATTGTTGGCTGGCTATAGGGATTTTTATTTTTTTAAAGAGTTTTTAAAATTTATTTGACAGAGAGAGACAGTGAAAGAGAAAACACAAGCAGGGTAAGCAGGAGAAGGAGAAGCAGGCTCAATCCCACGCTTAATCCTAGGATTACGACCTGAGCTGAAGGCAGATGCTTAACAACTGAGTCACCCAGGCGCCCCTGAATTTTTAAAAATAAAAGATAGTCTAGAAGTAAAGTTGTATGTAAAAGCAAGCAAAATAAAATAAAAAGAACATTTAAGTAGAGTGTAGAATGGAAAATTATATATTTTGATATAAGTAGAATATCATATACCTACTTCTAAAATGAGAAAAAATAAAATAATACCTGGTTTTCTTCAAACTATAACTATAACAAATGAGAAGGCAAAATACTTTCTTTAAAACAAGTAGACAATTTTATTTGACTCATATTTAAGCATAGTAGTAAAAAAAAAAGAAGACAAAATACAATTGTGTTCATTATGCAAGAAAATGCTGATAATTAAAATGTAAAATAGACCCTGAAACATTGTTACTTCTGATATATATGAATAAATAAAAGTGCATGAAAATAGAAACCAAGTATCTCATATGCTCATAAAGACACCACAAAGAAATGTCACAGTTATGTTGATTATGATAATTTAGTTTGCTTAGGTTGCTATCACAAGATACAACAGACTAGGTAGTTCATAAGCAAGAAAAATGTTATTTCTCACAGTTCTGGAGGCCAGAAGTTCAAGATCAAGCACCCAACACTGTCACAGTCTGATGAGGGTGTTATTTGTTCATAACCACTGTGTCCTTACATGACAGAGTAGTCTAGGGATCCCTCTAAAGCCTCTTTTATGAGGCACTAGTCTCTTCATGAGTGTTCTATCCTCATGACTTAAGCAACTACCAAAGATCTTACCTTCTAATGATCTTTGAGGGTTAGGGTTTCAACACATGTATTTGAATGGGGATACAAACATTCAGACTATAACGATTGTATTAATTAAAAAGATTAATAGAAAAGTAACTAAAATCACACACACACACATTCTTAACAATACACTGAGTATCAGACCGATTTTGCTTAATTTTACCAGAAACTTTTTTATAACACTTTGCTTAGTTCATTAGCAGGAAAATTATTAAAACATGCTAAATGTATAAAATGTGCATTAGTTTTCTATTTCTGCATAGCAGATTGTGACAAACTTAGCTTCTTAACACAATTTTATTTTCTTCCAATTTCTCTGTGTTAGGAGTCTAGGCACAGATTACCTGGGTCCTCTGTTGAGGGTCTCAACAGACTGAATCAAGGTGTTTGTCAAGAATGGGTTCTCATTGCATCTAAGGTCTTTGCCCAAACTCATTCAGGTATTGGCAGAATTTAGTTGCCTGTGGTTGTCAGTTGAGATCCATTTTTCTTACTTGCTGTTGTCCAGGCATTGCTCTTAGTTTATAGAGGCTGTCATGAACCTTCCAACACTTCCTGTCTCACTGATCTCAGGAAGGTCTCAGTCCCCTTTTAGGGTTCACCAAAATAGATCATACCCACTCAGATGATCTCCCTTTAAATTAATTCAAAGTCAGTCTATTAGACTGCTTACTCAAGGGGAGGGAATTACACAAAGATGTATATACTAGAGGGCAGAAATCTTGGGGCCCAACTTGGAATTCTGCCCTACCACAATGTATATTATTAATAATATATTCTGTATCACTAATGTCTATACAGAGAAATATCTCTTTGGGCAAAAGATATGCCTCCTTTTTGGAAATCTTATTAATTCAGGTTAAAAGGCAAATCAGATCCTTATTTTGAAGGATTCTGGTACAACAGTAAGGGTATACAGGAGTGATTCCTCCGATCTTCCCCCAAATGACCTATATCCAATATCCAAAGTAATTACATATTGCAGAACTAGTAATTTACAGATCTTCCCAGAGCTGTTGGGAAAAAGTCTGAGCTAAATTTGGCAAAATAAAAAAACAAAACACCATCATAATCTATGGTTTAGAGTGGGTTGAGGGTATAGAGCTATATGATAGATTCCTGGACCAACTCAATCTACAGCAGATTCAACAGATCCATCTACCTCCTCTGTGGTCACTTTCCCAGTTCCTAAGTGTATTAACATGAATATACTTAGCAGCTCACAGAACCCTTAAACTGACTTCCTGTTGTGTAGAATGAGAATGATTTTGGTAGAAAAGTATAGGCAGAAATCTCTCATAGTGCTTCTTCTTCCCTGCTGGGAGAATATATCAGAAAAACTGCATTTCAAGTCAAATGGTAAAAAGTGATGCCAAACTCAAAGACTTAAAAAAAAATTAAGTTTTGTCATCCTCATTTATGTACTCATTGAATTCCTAAATAATAACCTGAAAGAAAATTCAGAAAAGTCATTGTAAATGACAATGAAGCTTCTTGTATTCAACTATGTGACAGACCCATTCTCACAGCTACTGTGCCAGGTCTGGTGCATTTTCTAGAACAAAACCACTCAGATTCTACACTTGGTATATGTTGTAGTAGGCACAATAAAGTCCCCACAAAGATGTATACATCCTGATCCCCAGAACTTGTGAGTATGTTAGGTTACATAGCAAAGGAGAATTAATGTTGCAGATGGAATTAAGCAGAAGACCTTAAAATGGGAGGATTATTCTGGATTATTCAGGTGGGCCCAAATGGTCCTTAAAAGCAGAAGACTAAAGAAGAAGAGAACCAGAGAGATAGCAGTGTGAGAAGACTTAGCTCAACATTGCTGGCTCTAAACCGGGAAGGAGGAGGCCAAAAAAGCAGGGAAAATCTAGAGACTGGAAAAGGCAAGGTCGAGGAAATTTCTCTAGTGCCTCCAGAGAGGACTGCCCCCCCCCCACACCTGCCATTAATCTTAGTCCAGTGAGATCTGTGTTGGACTTACGATCTACAGAACTGCAAGAAGATAAATTTGTGTCATCTTATGCCACTAAATTTGTGGTATTAGTCATAGTAGCAATAGAAAGTTAATAAAATAACTGTAAATTTAGTAAATGCATTTCATTTTTAATGCAGGAATTTTCTCAGGAGGGAAAAATCAAATAAATCAAAACCAAAAAACAAACTCAAAAACATTCATTGAAATAGACAGTAGGTAGTACATGAACTTGGCCAAGGACTGTGTTAACTCTGCTATACTCTGCCACATTGTAGTCTGAAGGGATCATGATTATCTGGTTATTTTACAGAACATCTCTCTGATTCTTTTTTAAGGACTTAGTAAGCAGAAGTAGCAAATACTCCATATGCTTTGTTAAGTCAAGGGCTTGCTGAAACAAAAGGCCTGCCACATTTATGAAACTTTCAAAGTTTTTCATTTCCAATGATCTAGACCATGCCAGGATATTGAGCATTTCTGTCACTAAGGAGTCCCACTGCTTGCTGTGATTCACTTATCAGGTGACGTACAAGGCTGCCAGTTTCAAGTGGGGCCCAGAGCAGAAAAAGGCTCAGCAGCAGATGTAGGCTGCAGTGCAAACAGCTTTGCCACTTGGGGCATATAATCCAGCAGATCCAATAATGTTATGAGCAGCAGTCAGCAAACTGTTCCTGCAAATGGCCAGAGGGCAAATATTTTAGGCTTTGAGAGCCATAGAGTCTCTATTGCAACTACTAAACTCTGCTGATATAGGGCAACTATTCAACCCTACCCTTAGAATATAACTACTTAACTCCATACTTGTAGTGCAAACATAGCCACAGACAATACAGAAGCAAATGAGTTTGGCTGTGTTCCCGTAAAACTTTAATTACAAAAACAGGCCCTGATGCAGATTTGGCCCATATGCCATAGTGTTCTGAGCCCTGTTATAGAAAAACAAGCTAACCAACAGCAACAGAAAACATTATGTAGAGTCCTTGGAATACTCCAATAAGAGATTCACAGCACAGACCACTGGGATTTTGCTATGAGACCTCCCCATCTTCAGTAGGGAACTGTATACCACTTGCAGTACAGCTTCTGGATTTGGGGCCTTAGTGGAGAATGTCTGATTGTGAAGCATCAAATGATTATGTGATTAAAACTATCAGTATATATTGATTATTGTTAGGTCAATTATGCCATAAATTGATGCCACAGAGCAACAAAGCACATAAATTGTGAAAGGTAGCACGATATGCCATCCCAAATATGTCTTTTCGGCACAATAATCTTGAACTGATTATTTTTGAGAAACTACAGACTCAAGAGAAGCTCTGAAAAGAAAAGTAGAAGTTGCTCTTTTAGAGGTGCTTGGGTGGCTCAGTTGGTTAAGCCACTGCCTTTGCTTCAGGTCAGGATCCCAGGGTCCTAGGATGGAGTCCCCTGCTCCTTGCTCAACAGGGAGACTGCTTCTCTTTCTGCTTCTGCCTGCCACTCTGTCTGCTTGTGCTCTCTTTATCACTTGGTAAATAAATAATTTTTTTAAAGTTGCTCTTTTATTAAGGAAAATTATATTTATAAAGGAAATCTCCATTTTTAAGAGTGTCTCCCTTTCTGTACCATAAAGAGAAAGATGAGTCTAAATCACCTAAAACTCTTATCAATGGGTAAAACACTGACTTAATTACATAACAAATCTTACCCTTGTTTACTCCACTTTTCCTGGTAAACTCCCAGAGCTGCCCCAAAATACACACCTTTCTTTCGTTTTTAGTTGAAGATGGTATTTAAGGTGGTGGCTCAGGCCAGATTGGGGAGTTAGTTACTCAGATACCCTGGGTATCTCCTTTGTATACACGAGGTGTATTTGTTAATAAACTGCTCTTTTTTTCCTCTTGTTAACTAATCTTTTATTACAAGAGCTTTCAGCCATGAATTCAGAAGGGTGGAGAGAAAATTAATTTTCTTACTATATTGGGTATGAACTTTGAACTCTAGAAATCAAAAGAGGAAGTGGAGAGGAAAAGAAGATTAAAAAAGAAGAGTGGAATTGACCTACTGTAGATTCTTTCCCTCCTTCTATCCTTCCTTCCTTTCCTTTTTCACTTATACTTTTTTATAATACTCTTCAATATTAATTGGGTAATATTAAATGACAAAAGTAAGGAATTGCGTAGTGAATTTGATGTCCTTTATTCAAGAGAATACAATCCGTGGATTGGGGAATATCGTTCCATACAAGCAAGGGAGCACTCTTCCCAAGGAATGCTGGGCAAACATAAGTTCTGTAGAGTGCTGGAAGCAGCAATGCAGAAAAAGTATGACTGGATAGGGGATCAGAGATTTCCTTTAAGGCCAGCAGGTCAATCAGGGGTTAAAGAAAGATTATTTGGCTTAAATTGTTTGTCTGGCTTGCATATCTGATCTTATTGAGAACAACGAAATCATTATAGATATTTGGCAGTTGGGGAGTGGTTGGCTGTATATATTGCATATCTGGTCACATAGAACATTCACAATGGCACAAAAGTTACCTAAGTTTCAGTTTGCAGACAGGGCATCCTGGGCTGGAGTGGCTCTGTCTTGGGTCTAGAAATTTTATTTCAACATTGGGGTCTAAGAATGTATGGAATGTCCTATTGATGCAGACTGGCTGGGTCGGAGGACCCAGAGGGGATCCCACAAGATCAGTCAAAAGAGTCCTTGGCTCTGTGCAGGATGGAAATCAAATGTGAACAGAGAGGAAGTTAAAGCAGAGTTGATTGAGTAACATAAGTGCTAGAGTATAGCAGATGGAGTGTCTGGAGAACTCAGAAAGAAAATGAGAGAGAATGGCATCTTTGCTTGAAGCCTGGGGTTTTTACAGAGGATTATGGTCTGGTCTATGTGTCCTCTCAGGCATCTGTGAATGGGTCAAAACAAGGGCAAGTGTTCACCTGTCTTCCATAAATCACTTATGCCCTGGAGCCAGGGATCTAGGCTTCAAGGTCTCTGGAGTCAATATTCTTAGAAAACATTCATGATGGCCTTGCCCAGTCACTCCTTAGACTACAGTGGAACATTTCCAATATACACTTCCACTACACTGGAACCCTCCAAAGAAATCATTAACTCCTTGAACTTTATAAGGAGAACATGCATTACCAGTACTATAAGGGGTGTGGAAAGCCAGGGGTACCGATCTTAGCAAGAATAGAAGGAGGAAAAAGGGCAAGAAATAGGGTCTTTTTTGGGATCCCTTCAGTTTCCCTATCCCAACAATAGTGAGTGAAATAAACATTAAGAATCAAAACAGCCAAATATATTATTACAAATTGTCATAAGTGCTATGAAAGAAGAGTACAAAGAATTATAGTGGCAGAACGACTTTAAAATCAGATATCTTTCTGTGAAAGTAACATTTAAGGAAATGTTAAGAAATATTTTGAAAAATTAGGAAATCAGTAATGCAAAGATTGGAATTGAGAGTGTTCACGGAAAAAAAGAGCAGCAAGAAAGTTCTTAAACTTCAGAAGTTTGGTAAGTTCAAGGACTTGAAACAAAGTTGAAATGATTAGTAAGCAGGGATAGGTGGGGAGTTTGAAGAACATTGCATTCTCAACTGGGGCAATGGCGCCCCCAAGGGGACAAAAGTTCATTCTCGGTGGGTAGAGGTACACAAAGAGATACAGAGTATATCTATGATGTTAAAATTTAACAGAAGGAGTGACAAGAAAAAAAAAAGTATAAAAAGCTTTTTTAGGAACTGAAAATGAACATAAGTTTGAGAATCACCAATTTAGGGTAACACTGTAAGAAATCTCCAATTTTGGTGGCTTAACACAATAAAATTCTTTTTCTCACTAATGTATCCATGTGGATCTTGCTTTCTTTCAATCAGACTGCTTCTAAATTTTGATTCAGATAGTCCCCAAGGCCTCAGAGAGCTCTGCTCAAAATCCAGGATCTTCATGTCAGATACACTTGTGGTCTTATGTCCTATTAACTAGAAGACAATATATGTCCATCCATTTTACAGCTGAGGAGCAGGGACAAGACATTCATAATAAAAACACCTGAACAGGGGCAACTGGGGTGGCCCAGTTGGCTGGGTGCGCAACTCTTGACTTCAGCTCAGGTCATGGTCTCTGGGTTGTCAGATTAAGCCCGCTCCTCTCCCCCTCCCCGGGGCTCCACACTCAACACAGAGTCTGCTTCTCCTTTTCTTCTGCAGCCCACCCACACTCTCTCTCTCCCTCTATCTCTCATAAATTAATAAACAAAATCTTAAACACACACACACACACACACAAAACAAAAAGCAAAAAAACACCTCAACATTCAGAAATCGGAAAAATGAGAGAACACACCAATATGTAATCCTGTGGGAGGACACCATGAAGACCTGCTCTGGCAGCAGTGGAAGTTACGTGATTAGAATGGAGTCTGTTCTCTGAAACTAACAACTCAGAACATTGTACTTTATGAACCTGGACTGCAGTCTGCATGGCTTTTCCTGCCTTGCCTTCCTGTCTAGACACGGATGAGGTGGGGATTGCCATTATATACTCTGTGGTGGCTGTAGAGTTTTGGTAGTTGGCTTTCTGCTTAGGCAACTTTGGGGAGCTGGTGGTGATTTAAGGAATGACATTTTGACAAATGCCAAAGGTTTTCTGTGCCAGGGATTTGGTTTCTTTGGCAATAAAATTACCTACAACTTGGGCAAATTTTCCTTCTAACCAGTTGTAGGTACCAGGAACCATACCAGGGTCTTTTCTTAGAAATACTTTTCAGGAACACCTGGGTGGCAGAGTTGGTTAAGTCTTGGACTCTTGGTTTTTGCTCAGGGCATGATCTCAGGGTTGTGAGATCTCAGGATCATGAGATCTCAGGGTCACGAGAGCGAACCCTGTATCAGGCTCTGCTCTGGGCATGGAGCCTGCTTGGGATTCTCTCTTCCTCCATCTCCCCTGCCCCACCCTGCTCACACTGTCTATCTCAAAAATAAGTAAATAAATAAATAAATAGTCACATTAAAAAAAACACTTTTCATATCTGTCTTATCTCTTGGTTTTTCTTTCTCCCACACCTTCTACTTTTTTTTAATGGTGGCTATCTTGTGGCCACCGAAAATAATAGAATTAAAGGGGCAAGTTAAATCCATACCTTACCTATGCTTCAGGATTGAGTCATTTGTATTAACAGAAAAATCCTACTAGGCCTTTGTTGCCTTAAATCTGTTTTTAGTCTTATTTTACCCTTGTAGTTATGAGAGTCTCCCTATCTTGCTAAACTACCAATTTTTGTATTCCTCTCATTTTAGCTCTCAAAATAGATAATTCTTGCACAAACTAACTTATTTCTTAGAATCCTATTCTAAAGGTGTAATAATAATAATAATAATGCTGATAGGGAAAAACTGTACTCTAAGATGGCCAACCAAACGAGCAAGGGAATTCCAGTCCCTGTCTCAAAGCCCTTCTGGGTTCTTCTTTCATACCCCTTTTCCTGCCTGCGCTAAAAGTACCAAGCATGCAGAAGTAGAAAGGTATAAATTCCTCTTCCTGCTTGTGCTTGGGGCTCAGACCTTTGGAGAACAAGCTCCTCTGAGCCCACCAGTGTTAAACCTCCGATGCTCCAAAGACTCCAAGTGCCCCTTGATTCTTCCGCCAGAATCCAGTCCAGGTTCTGTAACAATGCCACCTATAATAATGCTTTTAATTTTTAGAGTTAATTTTCCCAAGAGCTACAGGTCTAGTGAAATCTTGGTCCACTTTCCATATTGTGGCAAGCAGTGATTTTTACTAAATATTTGTATCGTAACAGTTATCCATCAATTCTGTCTAAAGTATTGGTAGTCTGTTGCTCAGCCATTGATAAATTGCCACATATGTCTATGATTAGTTGCAGTAGCACCCTCATCCAGTACTATTTCTATATTAAATAGAGTAATTATAGAGATGTGTGAAATAATAAATCAACAAAGAACACCTAGATAGCACAAAAACTCGCCCTGTGGAAACAGCATTTTCTAGGGGGAACTCACAATCAATGACAGATAGGCAAGTCCTTTATTGCTCAACAGGTTCTAAGTAATGTTCAGGGATCTAGCAAGGACAAGATGCCAAACTTCTGGAGAAATTTGGGGGCTATGGGACTTTTAGGCCTTGAAATTGCCATTTATATAACTTGGTAGATGAGTAAACAGAATCAACCCTTCTGCTGCCTACTAAGACGAACTGTCTTAGGCACTCATCTATAGCTGGTTTTTACAACCATTTTCAGAAGACCTCATGTGTGTGCTGTCTGGCTAGTCACATTGTTAATCTGTCATTATTGATCAAATTAATGCATACTTCCCACTACTATAACAAATAAACCCCAACTTTTCAGTGAGTTCATTTATTAAAAAACTTATTTCTTTCTTATTTAACAGAACTACCAGTTTTTTTTCTATTCTGTAAGAGCTATCTTCCATGAAGCAATTCAGAGAAACAGTTCCTTTCAGTGTATGGTTCTGGTCAATAGAAGTTAAAAAAAAAAAAAAAAAAAAAAGGAGGGGGAAGGTGGGCACAGAGCATGTATATAATATTCTCCTTTGTGTTGACCCAAAAGTGGCACATCTGACTTTGTCAAGAACTGCAAAATGTCAGAATTTACCTTACTTACAAGTTAACAAGTTAACAAACTAACAAGACTGCCACAATTTCATGGATGCTGCAGAAGACATGAGATTCTTCACTCAGAAACAAAGCATAGTTTATTACAACAGCAGTAGCCAGAGTATCAATATATATTTTGCTCCTATGTTCTGAGTCCTCATTTTCATATGGTGACACCTAGAGGGCCAGGTGGTACTTACACATAGTGGATTATATTCAATTGGAAAGGAACACCAAGTTTAGGAAATATGAATCTTTAGTAACGGGCAAGATGCATGTCTGCTGTTTGCTCTGAGGGAAATATTATGTTTATTATACTAGGTAATAAGTATGCATACTCTTTGTCTCAGAGGAAGATGCGATCTCTATGCACACATTCCTAAAGACAGTTTAGGACAATGACATTCAGTGTCTCTGCTTGTAAAATATGGAGACATAAGAGATCCTACAGGGAATTATTTCACCAAAATGTCTATCCATCCTTTTGGCATCCTCTTGGTTTTTGATAAAGTTCTCCATTATATTATGCTACTCCCATCAGCTACTCTGAAAAATATGACAAAATTCCTTCATTTTTCTTGTATAGCATTTAAGGCTGTATCAATAGGATCCCAATAAGCCAGATGTGGTCTACCCACAGTATTATTCTCAAACATGCCCCTCAATGTCCCAGCAGAGCAAGTCTAATGAACCAATAAGGTCTATCTTAGAAAGCGAGGTGGCTTTTTCAAATTTCTCCATTGAAATTGGCCCATGGCATTAATCCAGCAGGTTGTGTAATCATACAGACTACTCTTTGACTCTTCACTATAACGTCTAAGGCAATCCTAGCCTGTGAGTTGAGACTGACTGGAATGCTTCCAAGGCCCAAATGGCATCATGCCAGCTGAAGTGAGCAGATATATTGTATCACCTTTTCTAAATGGCTGATTTCCATTGTAGGGAAATTGACCTAATTCATGAGATAGTTGTTTTTCCAGGAAGTTCTCCCAGGTAGACAGTGGTAGCCACATTTGGGGAAAGTCAGTAGTTAACTAATGACTACCTGATCTAATGGCAATGTTCTCAAAAACATTTTGAATTTTCCTAATAATTACCATTAAAGTATAAGTAAATATGTTTGGGTGAAAGGCAAGTTAATAACTAATTTCTGTATAAAAAATGTAGTCATAGGGCACAAATTATGACCTAAGAATAAAAGAGTTGTTTGCGACTGTTGGAACCCTTCTCCTACATCTTTGGGGGCCTCATGACCTCCAACATGGGTTCCTGTTTTGCAAATAAGCCTTGGGATTTACTATTTATCTTGAGTAATTTAGTCTGGTCATAGGTTTTGGAAGGACTACCTGAAAGCTATTGGTGAAGCCTGTCTCATTATCCATGTCACTGTCCATATGCAATCATCCATCTCATGGAATGACTGAGTTACAGCTGTGACAATGGGGGTTGAAAAATTATCTGAAGGTGGTGACAATTGCTTGGCAAGGAAGGTACGGAGGAGCTAGAGCAACCCTCTGCTGTCCCAATAGAGATATCAATGAGACTGATGATTAAATTATGTTTGAGCTACTTAGTGATAATCTGTAGATCCAGCAGTAATAAAGTTAAGATGCTTGAAACTGTCTGTGAGAGAATGTCTTAGTCAAGATTCTCCAAAGAGACAGATCCAAAACAGAAACAGATATTTATTATGAGAGATTGGCTTTTGTGATTTTGGAGGTCCCACGATCTACAATCTGCAAATTGGAAGCTCAGAAAAGCTGGGGATGTAATTCCATTCCAAGCCCAAAAGCCTAAGAATCAGGGAAGGCAATCATGTCAGTTCCAGTCTCATGTGGGGCCTGAGAATCAAGAGTACTAATGAGTACTAATGCCTGAAGGTAGAGACAGTCAATGTTTCAGTTCAAGTGGAGAGAGTGAACTTGCCCTTTACCCACCTTTTGTTCTAATGGCCCTCAATGGATTGGATGATGTCCACCTGCAGTGGTGAGGGCAATCTTCTTTACTGTTTACTTCTTTACTGTTTACAGTTTACTGATTCAAATGATATTTTTTTACAGACACCCTGATACACACACACAGAAATAGTGTTTTACCAGCTATCTGATCATCCTTTTGCCCAGTCAGGTTGACACATAAAATTAACCATCACATATAATGGGTCATTTTTCCCTCAAAAGGAAGAATCCTTGTGTAGTCAAAAAGACAAAAATACATACATACATACATACATACATACATACATACATACATTCCCCTTCTTCTCCCTAATGTGTTTCTTCCCAAAGTACTAAGGCTTTTCTCTATCACCCCTGTATTAGGTGCCCATGTTATGTAGCAAATTATTAGACACTGAGCAGTTTAACACAACTGCCATTTATGATTTCAAATTTCTGTAGGTCAAGAATCTGGACATGGCTTAATCTAAGTTACTGAAAATTCTCAAGTTACTGGCAGAATTTATTTCTTTGTGGCTATAGAACTAAACTTTAATTTCTTACTGGAGACTGCCTTGGCAACTAGAGGCCATCCACAATTCTTTAAACCATTGTTCCTTGTTATGTAGTAGCTTGCTACTTCAGAACCAGCAGTACACAGATACCATAATGTAATCACAGCAGTGGCATGACATTACCTTGGACATAGAAGGCCGTAATCATTGGAGTAACATCACCTTTGTTGTCATAGTAATGAAAGATAGTTGGAAGAAAGGCAGTGAGGGACAACCCCCCCCCCCCCCCCCCCCCCAGGAAGAAACCACCCTTTAAAGGATTTTACACCACCCTGGAAGAAGCCCTCCACCCTTTCCCATAGGATAGATGACAAAAACCTAATTGGGTGACAGGCACATGAAGGGTTAATCAAATTTTTTTAAAAAGCCTATAAAACCCCTAGACTTAGAAACTTCCCTGGCAACCTTCTCGGGTCCCCTGCCTCTTCAGGAGATTTGTACTCTCATTCAACAAATTTTGCTTTGCTGTTCACCACTCATCTGGTCTACCTCTTCATTCTTTGAAGCAAGCGTGACCAAGAACTGCAGGCACTAAAGGAAAAGAAATCGTGCAACAATTGGCTACGCCCATAATCAGTGGAAAGGGATTACATAAGGAGGAAAGAATTATAAAGAGCCACCCCACAGTCTATACCCCCATGATCTGTTCTCTGACCCCCAGGAATTCATGCCCTTACTACATACAATACACATTCATTGCCTCCCAAGGTTCTCAAGGGTGCCATTCATTCACCAAGTCCAAAGTCCAAAATCTTGTCATCTAAATAACCTTCAGATGCAGATGCAGCTCCTGGTTGTAATGTGTTAAAAGAAGTTACTAGGGCACACTTCTTCTTCTGAGCACCTGCAAAACTAAAGACAACATCAACAACCAGAACACCTATATTAAGTAGTGAGACTAAAATAGAATAAGAACGATAATTATAAGCTAAAATAAATTTTCCTCTAACTTTCTTAGACCTTTGGTAAAACTTATGTAATACAAGATTAACAAGGAGGAAAAAAAAAATTTATTAGTGTGGATACTTCATGTACACATGGAAGATACCCAAGAAAACTGAGTAACCCTATAAAATGGCCCAACCAACCACCTTGAATATCATCTTCAGCTAAAGACAAAAGAAAGAAGTTGAGGGAAGGGGAGGCAATTCAAGGGAAAATGAGTGGAGGAAATGTTTGGTAAACAAAAGTTGTCCAGCCCTGCAGATCAGTCTCTCAGACAACAAGTTATTGCTGATAATAGCTCTCTCCCTGGTACAGGTCCCCTTTTAAAATGTAAATTGCCCATATAAATAGAGCTATTCTTTACAAAAGGGTAACTTCTACTCTGCTTTCAGAGCTTCTGTGTCTGCAGTTTCTCAAAATAATCAGCTCAAACTAATTCTTATGCCAAACGGCATTATTTTGGGGTGATGGAATAAATATTCCGCTACCCTGCTACAGTCCCAGTCAGAAAGGAGGGCTAGGGGGTGGGTACAAAGGGGTCGCTGGCAGATCTGAAATACAGCTGGACAAATGTTTGGCATTTCTTGATTCATTTTTAAGATCTGAGGATAATTCTCCATGTCATTTGGCTTCATTCTCTGGATTCCTCCTTTTTTTAATAGAGGTAGCACACTTCTGAAGCTGAATAATTTTATCAGTCTACTTCCTGCCAGTAGAATTTTGGAGATCTGACAATTCCCTTTTTCTTTACACTGTCTCTGTCACTTTCAGTCCAATGAACTGTGGTTTGGGGGTTCTTCTTCTTCTTTTTTTCTTTCTTTTCTTTTCTTTTTAGATAAACATCTCAAAACTTTCTAGGTTTCCCTTTGATTTCCATGGGGTTAACTCCATTTGACAAAATTCACCTCTAGGATTTTTCCAAATCAATCCCTTCGCTGTTTTAGCTTCCTGCTGTGATAAATGAGGGTCACATGCCCTTAAGCCTCCTGGAGTCCCTGTGGTTTGATTAAGAGGATCAATGAGGTGCACCCTTAATCTCCTCAAAGGGCCCTTTGTGTGAAGGAATGCTCTTTGTGTTTTTTTCAGAAGTTTTAGCAAAAGTTTATACAGCCACATCCTTGGTCTTTTTCCCTAAACCAAGATTTCAGAAATGATGTCTGACTTTTTGCATCTTTTGCCATTTTATGGTGAGAATTTCCAAATTCATCAAGTTCTGATTCCTTTTTGTGTAACAGTTTTATCTTAAATATCTTTCTCCTCCCTTTTACTACAAGCAGAGGAAAGAAACCATTTTATCGTAAGTAGAGGTGCTACCCTCATTACTTTGCTTAGAAATCCTTTTAGCAAGTTCTTCACTTATAATTCTGCTTTCCTTTGACATCAGGTGACAGTTTTGCTAGGCTTTCTGCCACCACATACATTATAAGGTGGGAATCCTGGGGTGCTACCCTACATCTGCCACCACCAAATCCCTTTCCAGTGAGCTATACCCACATTTTTTCTCTCTCAATTATCTTCTACTCACACACAAACCTTTTGTCTGGAAAATTCATATACAAGAAGTAGAAGGAAATTTTTATAAAACTTAAAGAAACCCAACACATCCCCAAAAAGGTCATGTAGGGGTCATTCTAGGGGACTCGGGAAACAGTAGACTGCCACGAAGAGGGCACACCAATCAGGCCAGACCAGAGTTATTGGTGGAGGAAAGAAAGAAGTATCGTACCCAGAAATGGTCAACGCATCATCCTGAATTTTCAAAATAAGTCTAACCTCCATCATTTTGATCATGATCATTACTCAAGAAGCATCCAAGAGGATATGAAGCCTTTCTAGAGATAGCTGCATTCATTTACTAATTTGCATTTCTAGGGTATGTGGATTAGAAAGAGGTACAGGATGTAGAGTCAGAAGATGTTCTCAGTTAATTTTTGAAAAAGTTATTCCAATGTTCGGTAGTACCAAATGCTGCAGGTAGTGATTCATTAAACACCTCATCTATGAGCCCGTTGTTGATCTAGTTGGCATTATCAGAAAACAGGCCCTTATCATGAATATTTACATGGGTGAACTAGGGACTCTGAACAGCAACTGCAGTTTGTTTCTGTCATTCATAATCCCAAAGAAGGATGTCTTTAATCTGCCAGGTTACAATGTTTAAAATGGCATACCAAACAGCTAGGTTATTTGCCATAGTTTATGTTTCAGAAAAACTATATATTTTTAAAAATGCACTAAAGAGGGTATTGGCCAGAGATAGGACAAGAGCTTTTACTTCTACCTACTGAGTGGAGTGAATACCGGTGCTTTATTTCTGCATAGCTAGGGCTGAGGTTGAATAGTCAAGTAACCCAGATTAGTGGGTACCATTAGTGATCTAAGATCAGGCATTTAGGGAGATCTCTGAGAACTGTGGGTCCCATCGAGCTAGCAATTTTGCTTTAGGCTGTAGAGTGGAACTCTACAAAGGAACAGCTGCCACTTTTTAAATGTAAAATAGATTTCAGTGAAAAAAGTCCAGTTCTGTATTCTAGAACCTAGAACCCACCATTTCTGTTTAACAAGGCTTTTTTGGGCCTTCCTATCTTTTTTGGTCACCAAGTCTGAGTTGAACAACCCCAAAACGAGAATATCAGACAGGAGACTCACATGACTCCATAAATCAGACTCTTAGTTTTGATAAAAGGTCAGTAGCAACTAATAGCTCCTTTTCAGAGGGTCTATACCTGAGTGTCATGTCACGGAGGTGATGAATCAAAACTACATGTAGCAATTCTAGGTAGAAACCAGAGGCTACCTATTAATTCCCTATATATTAGTACCTGTCATAACAAAGTACCACAAACTGGGTGGTTTAGAACAACAGAAATTACCTCTCTTACAGCTCTGGAGGCTGGTGGTCTAAAATCAAGATGTCGGCAAGGCTATATTCCTCCTAAAAGCCCTAGAGAAAACACCTTCCTTGCCTATCCTTCCTTCTGGTGGTTGTCAGAAGGACTTGGAATTCCTTGGTTTGCTGCTGTGTAACTCAGTCTCAGCCTCCACTTTGTGTGCCTTGGGCCTTCATGTGGTGTTTTCCTCTCTGTGTGTCTGTGCCCAAATGTACTTTTTTTTTTTTTTTTTAAGATTTCATTTATTTGACATAGAGAGAGAGATCATGAGTACACAGAGAGGCAGGCAGAGAGAGAAGGGGAAACAGGCTCCCCACTAAGCAGAAAGCCCAACGTGGGGCTCGATCCCAGGACCCTGAGATCATGACCCAAGCCGAAGGCAGAGGCTTAACTCACTGAGCCACCCAGGTGCCCCCCAAATGTATTTCTTAGAAGGATACCAGCCATTGGATTAAAACCACCTTAATTCTCTATGATCTCATCTTAAGCTTTATTTTACCTACAAAGAACTTATTTCTAAATAAGCTAACATTCACAAGAACTTGGTAGTTAAAACTTTAACATATCTTTTGGGAGGATACAATTCAATCAATTCAATTCAATAGGTTCCAGTTATCAAAATTACCAGTCACTGGAATTTGGAGAGGTTGGTGGGGTTGCAGTACACCAAAGGCAGAAGCACTTTTCTACACTGAGTCCTGTATGCATCTCCCTGTCGCTACTGGGATGAGAAGTAAATCATATAATGTATCCCTTCCTGTCACACCAGATGTAGAGGCAGCCCCAAAAAGTACATTGAATTGGTCCAAGGGCATCCATCCCTACAAGGTCACATTAGCATCTCTCACCTACTATGAACACTAGCCAAACTGCTTTAGCTGTATTTGGGAACTCCTCTCACCATGGAAGTGAGTTCATTATACGTTGGGCTACCCATCCAAAATAGTGATAAAAGTTTGAAGCCCTCCCTACCCCAAAGTTCAAAGTGTGTATCACCTTTGGTCCTCCTTGGGATCAGAAAGACCTTCGCTCTATTGCTTTACCTTAAAAGCAGATGAAATTGGAATAGCAGAAGAGTGAGTACAGTGAGGGAGTGAGGGAGAGAATGGCTCCTTATTAGTGAGGAAGACACATTTGTTTTCAGTTCCAGCTATCAGTCACCCATGGTTCAACCAAATAAATGTTAAAGCTTTCAGTACATGTAAAGCTCCAAATTGGGCTGCAAGGTACTTATTGCCAACATTATTTTAACTCAGAAACTGTCTGGCTCGGTAGCCACAATTCAGATGAGGCTGTGGAGATGTCCACCCCGTCTTCCTGATAATACCTCTTCCTCTGCTTGCCCAGACAAGAGTGGGCATGACTAAGTCACCATTTGTGCCATTTGTTTCAAACATACTTCTTGCAGCTCGGCCTCTAAACTTTCATTAACAGGCAGGGCAAGTGCTATGCATTATTCCCTCTCCCCATTCAACACTTGGGTGACAACCCTCACTAGGTAGTTTTCTCATATCACTGATCCCAGAATGCAGGGCTTTTGTCCTTCTTCTTCCAAAAATCCGCATCTCGGGGCACCTGGGTGGCTCAGTGGGTTAAAGCCTCTGCTTTCGGCTCAGGTCATGATCCCAGGGTCCTGGGATCGAGTCCCGCATCGGGCTCTCTGCTCGGTGGGGAGCCTGCTTCCTCCTCTCTCTCTGCCTGCCTTTCTGCCTACTTGTGATCTCTGTCTGTCAAATAAATAAATAAAATCTTAAAAAAAAAAATCCGCATCTCTGTCAGCATCACATCTTCAGAGCCAAAACCATCGAGAACTGTGAAGAGTTTGAGATTTTACCCTACTTGCCAGCTAACCTGTGAAGGGGACCAGAATATGCAACCCTAAAATATGCCACTTTCACATGAGGCTTATTTTGAGCTGAAGGCAATTGAAGAACAGACACAGGAAAAGCTCTAAAAACAGAGATTTTTTTTTGTAAAGGAAATTTGCATTTATAAAGTAAATTTACACTTATAAATGTGTCTTCTCCTGCACCAGGAAGAGAACAACGCTTACCAGGGGGACACTTAATCATCTGAGATGACTGGACTCCTATGAGCCCAGATTCTGCATAGCAAACCTTACTGAACAACCCTTGTTTACCATATGTTCCTAGTCACCTTTCCACAATTTACTCCCTCCCCAAGAGGCTTCAACCATCTTTTGCTTTGTCTAGCCTCTTCCCTGCACTTTGTCACCCTTTGGGATAGTATATAAGCCATCAAATTCAGGCCACCTACTTGAGTCCTATTTCTTTGTAAATTCCCATGTACACATAAATTACTAAATCCGTTTTTTTCTTATCAGTTTGATCTAAGGGCCCCAGCCTTTGAACCTAGGAGGATAGCTGAAGAGGATTTTTTTGGTTTGCTTTCTTTTTTCCCTTCCCTGCATCTACCACAACTTCATGAATGCTTTAAAAAAACACAAGACTCTGAAATCAGAGAGAAAAGACAATTTATTAGTTACACCAAAGGAACAGCCAGAGTGTCAGCTTCTCTTCCGTTTTGACAGTTCCCAAGCCTTGAACCCTACAGGGCAACACAGAGAAGGCCAGATACTTAAAAACACAGTGGGTTACTTTACAAGAATCTCTGAGTTTACAGAACTAGAATTTTTGGTAATAGGCGTAATAATACCTAGCCTCTGCTTCTGAGGAAATATTATGATTATTTTCATTATTACTTTAGGACTAAGCAGTAAGTGTGCTTGTCCAATGGCCCCATGCTCCACAGGTAGACCCTGTCTTTATCTTCCACGGCTATAAGCAAACTTGCCATTTTCTCCAGAAGGGGACACTATTTCTATTTTCAAGTATCCTTGAAAATAGAGCCTTAAACAGAATGTAGTAAATGCTTCTGCTCACAAGACTCACAAATATGCAAGAGAAACATGAAGAACTGTCTCCTAACACACTTTTATTCACATTTTATTGACAAGTAGTGGTTCCAAGGCCTCACTTAGATCAGAGTAGACCTGGGAATAATAGTCTTTGGCTGCATAGCTTCCTCCCATTTATAACCTAAGGATTAAAACTACAAACTCCCTTGAACAGGTAGCCTTTGCTCTTTAAGTCTCATAGATGGGACTTATGGACTGTACCATTTTATATAAAAGAAAATAAAAAATCAATAAAATTTAGTAAGCAGATTTGGGCTTTCAAATCATTTTTCCAATGTGAAGAAATTTTCTCAAGGCACTTGGCAGGTGAAATGGTACATTCTACTCCTAGCCAATTAACTTTCAGCTTTTTAAGTTTGAAAAATCACTTGCCAAATCATGATAATATTCTTGTGCTTATATTCCCAATTTATTATTAATATTTCATGATGTCACATCATATATAGAGTATATTGAGGTACTACTATTTGTTTTAAAAACTCATGATGATAAACAAAAATAACTTACTACATATAATTGCAATTCAAGTATTGATTAAAGTAAAATTAAAGTTGATTCATGATGTCGTGTGAATTACCATTCATACTCTAGAACACTAGTTTTTGTTTTTATTTTGTTTTGCTTTTTTTCTATTTTTGTTGGCAGACTCAAACTAACTCTCAGAGCTCCTTAAAGCCAATTAAATGTGTCTGTGAATGGCTAGCCAAGGCTAGCAAAACGCCTACCTGAAATTGAAACTCATTAACACCAGAGTTCTTATAGCCAGCCTAAGCTCTAGGCTGTCATAAACACTGAATATAATTTTAAAACAAAAAGGAAAATTAAACCTATATGACTCTAAAATATACTCAGATGTAAGGCAATACACCATGTCCTAAGCAATGAGAAAAGAGGTCATCTTCTTCACCCCACCATTCAGTAGGTAAGATTAATAATTGATATTCCATACACAAGTCAGTGTGATGTAGGTAGGAATATTGCCTTTGGAGTTGGATAGGCATGGGACTGAGTCAGATCTGTTCTCTCTGTTTGACCATAAATAAGTTACATAACCTCTCCAAAAAAACAAAATATAACTTTGTTAAATTTGAAAGATCTTATTGGCTTCTTTATTTAATGATACACAAATCAGACAGCATCCAATCTAGCAGATAGAAAGAAGCTCTAAGGATACACACACACACAAACCTTTTATAGGCAGAAGCGAGCAGGAACAAGGAAGTTATATTAGGCCAAAAAGTGGTTGGTTATTGTAAGGTTACTTTTCCTTAGAGGATGGCAGGTGTCTACCAGGCAGATTATCTAACTAGTGCTGATCAGACAATACCTGACAGACTGGTTTCAGATTCCATTACAACTGAAAGTGTGATTAAGTGACTGGGGGCTTAGTATAAACAACTCCATTTAGGGTCTGTTGTTCTGCTTTTAACTTCTCCAAGTTGCTGTTTCTTCTTCTATATTATGAGAAATAAGATTGGTGACTCCCTTGTGGGTTCTTAATAGAATTATATAAGTTATGTGAATTTTAACACAGTGCCTAAAACATAGTACATACATAGTCAATGTCTGTTCATATTTTTATAGCTTATCCAGTACATGCTAAGATTAAGATGGTATATTAGTTAGGTGCATATGTCTTTGAAATAAGCCTTACAAAAATATAGATTTCTTAGTTTTTGAAGAGATCTTTGAGAAAAAATTTAGTCAGTCATACAGGACATCAGTGGACTAAACTCTTGGAATTTAAAGGCAATTCTAATCTAGGCATCCTGAATGAAGATTCATGTAAAAAAAAAAAAAAACACTGGAAGAACATGGGAACTCACTACACATTCTATATGTTAGCTTAGACTGCTGTGACAAAATAACATAGATCAAGTAATTGAAATAACAGTTATTTCTCAAATTCTAAAGTCTGGGAAGTCTAAGATCAAGGTGCTGGCAAATTCAGTTCCTGGTGAGGACCCTCTTCCTGGCTTATAGATGGCCACCTTCTTGCTGTATCTTTACATAGAGAGAAAGAGAGAGCTATGGGGCACCTGGTGGCTCAGTGGGCTAGGCCTCTGCCTTTGGCTCAGGTCATGATCCTGGGGTCCTGGGATCAAGCCCTGCATCGGCTTGGAGCCTGCTCCCCTCCCATCTCTTCCTGCCTCTCTGCCTATTTGTGATCTCTCTCTGTCAAATAAATAAATAATTTCTTTTAAAGAAAGAAAGAAAGAGAGCTATGGTGTCTCTTTTCTTATAAGGGCACTAATCCCATTACAGGGGCCCAACCTCATGACTTCATCTCAACCTAATTGCCTTCCCAGAACCCCACCTCCAAAACTTCCACATTATGCGTTAGGGTTTCAGCAAATAAATTTTGGTTAGGAGGTGGGGGATACAAAGATTCAGTCCAAGCATATGCTCTTATAACTTATAGTTTCTATTTAACAAATTGTCATGAACATTTTTTCTTGTCAATAAAATTTCTCTGAAAACAGGAAAAAAATTCTGGAAAAAGTCTTGGTTCAAGGAGGAGGATAAAAATCTGGAAGTATGTAGTCAAATTTGGTAGAGATATGCATAGGTTAGGGCTGCATATCAAACGTTTGAGGTAATTTAACTGGCTTGAAGTTTATGATCAAGTTGCTTTCAAAAGTAACAGCATTGTGAGTGAAGATCAAGGGATTCAGGCAAAAAAAAATTATCAAACAGGAAGAAAACCTGAGTAGTTTAAGTACAACAAACAAAGCCTAGGGCTTATGTGAACACATTTTTAGGCTAAATTTATCCCAAACACAGCTCATGGAAGTGGTAGACTTTTACCAGCAGTGGTCCATTAAGAGGTAGGAGACCCTGGGCATGCAGTGTCCCAACTAGTTTCAGGATTGGATATGTTGAAATTCCCACTTGAAGCAAGTCATCTCAGGCAGAGAGTACTCTTACTGTGAGAATGTGATTTTCCCAACTTCCAACTCCAGGAGCAAGGCATACAGGTCATGTTTTCTAGTTTGTGCTCCATATTTCTCTTCAGATCCATCACTTTCTTTTGACTGAGAAGAAAACACATATAATACTTCTTTGAGCTTTAGGAAGCAGCTGGTACTGTAAATGGCAGTACATCACCACTCTCAGACTAAACAAACTCTGAAAAAGTGAATGATCATTTATCTAATTTACATTGTGGCTATGCCTATTGTCCTAAAAATATGTGGTTATACACATCAGCCATTTACTTATTTCTTTTCATATTTATGTTGCCTTGGACTCTCATTCACAATATTATGCTACTATATTTTCTCTAAAATTGGATATCATTTATATTTTAATATAATACAAAAGGCTTTAAAGGGAAAAAGTTGAAAGATTCATTTTACTGTGAGTGTACCTGAGAGGAAAGTAAATAGATATTTAAGTATCTATTACATATACAATTTATGAGATCTTTTTGAGCAAGAGATATTACTTTATAGGTCCTGGTTTGTAGATTTATATATTTCTTACTTTCTAGATATAGAAAAACCTATTCTTGCAGACAGTTTTATGATAATAAGAAATATATAATATCATAAATTGGAGAAAATTCAATAACGACTGTAATAAGCACCTGTTTTACCCAGAGCAGCATTGGGAAAAAGAAAATGACTGAAAAAATAAAAGACATAGTCTTTGGTTTTGACCCCCCAATCTCATCTTTCATTTCAGAAATGCCCTGAAACTATTTCCAAATTGAATTTCCTTTTGGATAAATGTCAAGATTTAACAATGCATTTGATTTTTAATGTTCATTTATAAAGACAAAATGTAATTTTATCTGATATTGTCCTAAGGTTTTGCTAGCCTCTAAGTGTTCTAAGAAGATACACAATTTTAACACAACCTAGGTGCAAGGTATACAACTCAGATGAGACATATGGTTCAATATCACAGGATCCTAAGCCTCAAAGGTAAAGTATGAATGTCAATGAAGTAATTATCTGTAGAGAGAAAGGGTAGATCATGCTAACTATATTAAATTCATTGTGCTATAGATTACCGTAAGACACAAGAAAACAAAGGAAATCTTTGTTTCTTAGGCATCTTAGTCTAGCTACAAGAAAAGGTAAAAAACAAGTCCACAAAGTAAAATTTCTCTGGCACTTCATGTTCCTATTTACTCTTCAGGAAATCCAGTCTTCCTCAGTTTCTTCCTAGATAATTTTGAGAGGTTCCTGGAAGTGTCAATGTTCCAAGAACTTTGTTGTCTCCATGACTACTGCATGATTTTTAGCATTTTGTCTTTATTCTTTTGCTTCCTGAATATCCCATTTATTGCTATCCTTAAAATGTCAGCTATGCTATCAGTACCCACTAAAGACACAACTCCATCTGCTACTACCACAGATTCAAACATCTGCCCTGGGGCTGACCTTGGTACCAAGGTCTACACCAGTTATTACTGACTGTTAATGTTGAGGACCCCACTGACTAGGACAGGAATGCTGCCAAATATGCCATCCATCAGCACAAATGTCGTCTCTGATCTGTGTTCTCAAATTTTTAAGACTTCACATTATAGAAAAACATCGATGTCCCTTTTCTGTCTCTCTCTCATCCTCTCCCTCTCTCTGTTTTTCACTGTCTTTTTAAAAACAAAATTTATTTATTTTTTTGTTTTAGATAATACTTCAATAATAAGAAAGCCAAAATTTTTAAATTCAAAATATTTTGGCTAGGCTTTCTACACTTTACATTTACATAATGATTCTGATTTTACCTTTCCAAGAGCAGGTGCCAGGAGGAAGGAAAGGCAACCTGTGTTAGTTTGTGGGGCTTGTACTGTCTTCTCAGGCCACGTGTCCTACAGCAGAGCAAAGAATTGAAGTGAAGAAGCGAGTGTCCCCTTCCCTCCCCTCTCCCTTGCTTCCTTTTGTTTTTACTTGAAGCATTTCTGGATAATAAATATAAAATTAGATTCAGATATAAAAAGCTGGATGACTACCACAATTCAGAATTGTGTTTCATTAGAGGAGCCCTGGCCCAGACAGGACATGAACTGCCCCTCATCTACAGGGACACTGTGACAGAAGTCAGCGTTGCATATAAAAGTCATTTGCAATCTCTGAGCAAAGGCACAGCTAGCATTGACTGTAAAATGAGGGGATTTGACCAGATAGATGGTCTGTCACGTGGCATCTAGTCAGAAAGGTTGGCTTCTAAGCACAGCTCCTTCTGGCTAAAAGAACTTGCCCTCCCTGCTAAGGTGTCTGCCAAGAGGAAAGTCTACCACACTGTGGCACCAAACTTCTGATACAAATAAGAACTATATTGAGAGTAAAGCAGATCCATAAAGTCAAAATTTTTACCATACCTGTGGGGTAAATTAGTACTCAATAGTTTAAAATGTATGTATGCTAGAAAATTCTGGCAAACTATAGTCTTAAATAAACCAAAGACAGTCTCATGGGGATATTAAATTTGAGTAAGTCCAGTGAATTACTAAATTCTGAGAGCCCTAATCTGTCTGTCCATTCTATAGTTTTCTCCAGGTCACCTGGACAAGGGTATTCCTTTCTTCATGGACACTCCGAAATACCTTTAAAAAAAAGGCAGTGAGAAATCATGATTCAAGGATCTTAAACCCTACTGTTACAGGCAAAGCTTCATTTTTACGGAATATAAAACACTCTGTCTCTCCCACTTCTAATAGCTTATTAAGAGAAACCACTACTTAATCCTGTACCCACAGCATTTTCGGATAAGGAGACACAACTCCCTCAGTCCTTGCCCAACACTGTACAAGAATGATGAGTTTCATGTCTTACACTTCTGACATTCCGCTTACTCTAGGGATGGGGGAAGGGGCTCTAACTTGATAACAGAATGGTCATCCTGTTCTGCCTTGATTATTTGGGTTGTTGCTCTCTCTTTTAAAGACAAGACTTCAAATTCCATCTTACTGTCCAGCTCTTCTATTGTTACCATATCTGTTTCAGCAACTAAAGAGTCAGAAGTAACTCCTGTGATTCTGTTTGGATCTTGCAGAATATTAAGAACAACTTCTCATAGCTCTTGTGTCAGTGTTGCCCCATTTCTAATGGCCTCTTTGTACAGCCCAATAACAGCAAAAGTACCTTTACCTGCCAACAACTTTGCTTTGCAGATCCAAAATGTAGCAAATTTTTCAGCCTCAGGAATACTGGACAATGTGGTCACTATTTCATTAGAAAGTACACCCTCTTCAACGAGCTGCAGACATTCTGTGAGAATGTTCTTAATTTTATTGGACAGGTTAGGTTGTGCTTTCTTTTCTTCATCTTCTTTTTCCATACTTTTCCAGAACAAAATATTCATTTCCTTTATTATTTTTCTTCTTCTTTTTTAAGTTCCATAGGAGGCCATTTATAGATTTTCCCCTTAGATTTTTGCCAGTCTTCCGGTTGTTTCCTTCAATCTTCTGCTGTGATCTTCTTCTTAATATTTGGATGAGTTTAGGTCCCATTTGGGACTCTACCTCTATTTACGGTTTTCTTATCAGTTTTCGTTTTGGGAACTGTCTCATTGAGAACATGGTTCTGGGGAAGAGCGTTTTTCAACTTGGCATCCAGAGTCTGTTTTTTGTTGATAGCTGCTGCTGCATTTATTCCCATTGGTTCCATTTGCTGTTGTGTTAGGGGTGTTTGGAATGATTGAATCAGAACTGCCAATTGTCAGATTAGGCCTTTGGCTTATGGCTTTTGATTCTTGCAGTGTACATGATGTCCAAGGTCTAAAACAAGTTTGAGTGGATTCTGATCTTGCTCAACGTTTGGATGTCTGTTTTTATGGCCTCCCAGAAGCACACCAGGGTTTGTTCTACTTTCTGCTCAGTAACAGTGTGCAACTGTAACTTAGTTTCTTTTGGTCTTTCATATTTATCTCCATTAACCTTCATGTCTCTTATGTCCTTGACCATGGGTTTATTTGATGCTTGAGTCCTACTAAGGATCTGAAGATAATGAGAGGGAATTATCTTTGGGAGTTTTTCTCCTGGTCTTGCAAGATTTGTTCCTCTGGAGGGTTGCTATGACTCTACTGGTGGAATCCAAATTTGTGTCTTTCCAACAAATTGTTTATTAACTCTTCTTTCAGAAAAGCACTATTCCCTGAACTTTTTTGCTCAAGGCCTGTTTAGGAGACAAACTGGTCTTGGTTTGATGATAAGAGCTAGTCTTTGGCTTACCTCTTATCTATTATTCAGGATTTGGTTCCCATTCAGAGTCTGGTAAGGTTTGGGGCAAGTTCTCTTTGTTCATCTTTTTTAGAAAGCTATCCAAGGATTCATTTTCAACATGGTTATTGTCCAAAGAGTCTGTACATTTAGCATTTCCTTGATCTGCTACTGCTGCTTTGTAGTTTTCAGTTCTTGTATATTAAGTAACCCCATGGTTTTTCTAGACAGTTCTCCAGTAGTGGATGATCCACCTTCATGCTAGAAGGCTTATAGTTTGATCTAAAAGAAACACATCCTGAAGTCGGCCTTTTGCCCAGAAGTTTTGGTGGCTCCAACATTGATTTCTGGGATCCTGATACAGGCAGGTCTGGGCTGGAGTTTAATGCTGATGGGTCTTAGAGCTTTGACAGGCAAAGAAATACAATTGGTAACATCCTAGAGGTATAATAGTAGACTTAGAAGGTGGAGGATTAAGGGATCTGGGAGGCTCTGTCGGTTATCAGGTGTCCAACAATTGATGTCAGCTTGGGTTATGATATCGTGGTCATGGAATCGGGCCCTGCATTGGAGTCCACACTCAAGCAGGGAGTCTGCTTAGGATTCTCTCTCTCCTTCTCCCTCTTCCCTTCCCCCCAGCACACTCTCTCTTCCTCCAAACTAAATAAGTAAATCTTTCAAAAACTAACAAACAAACTAACAAACAGGGCAAAGGATTAAGACAACTACTCTTGGATTTTAGATAAGGATTTGTGTTTTAGCACTTCCGTTTTCTCTGGGCTGCTGGGTGTCCCTGGAGCTTCCTCTTCCTCTCTTCTTCCTCACCATAACTCCTCTGTGACAGTTTTTCTTCCTATATATTTTCACTGTCTTGCTTTTGTGTCTTAGGACACAGAGAAATGCAAGTTGGAAGTCAAAAGGGATATTTACCTCTTGGACCTTAACTTAGGGGAGGAAAGATAGAAAATAAGTAAGCAGATAAATAATCATTATCTAATAAGTGAATAAAGTGGGTAATGCGATAGAAAATAATAGATATGGTGGCTGCTCTACATATGTCAGCAAAGCCTTTTTTAAGGATTATTTAACCTGAAACATAAAGAATAAGAAAAGTTAACCATGCAGAGCATTGAATATTCCATTTAGAGGCAAGACAAAATTTATATTCTTTAGGCAAGAGAGAGCTAAGTATATTAAGGAACTGAAATGAAGCTAATTTATTATTTAATTTATATGACTAGACTCTACTTTTAATTACTTTTTCTCTTAGTATTCACTTATACATGTACATAGACCCTACTGTTTTCTTAAATGCCTTAAATAGGCCTATATTAAAAGGCTCAAGTGAAGTCCTCTCTGTAGGTCAAAATATGAAATAGTTAAAAAGGCCAAGAAATCCCCAAAGCTGTGAAAACCCTAAAAATCCAATATCAGGTTAGGCTTTTTAAATAAAACTATAAGAAACTTGAGGTTTCTGGTCCAGCAGGTAAGAAGCTTGGAAGTTGCCACTTTATTTTAAATTATGAACTGAAAAGTTCATAATTTGTCTTAGATCTGTAAGAGAGAAGTGATGTTACAGAGCAAGCCAAAGTCCCCAAATTGGAGAAACCAAGAGGCAAATACAAAGAATCGCAGCTTACTAGAGCAGAAATCATCACAGGGAAAGGAATCCTGAACTATAAATGATGAATTGCTGAAGGCTCTGGGTGAATAAGTCTGAGAGGTAAAACTTCAGGGGACTCAGAGTCATAGGAGTAGACCCATACTTTTTCAAGTTTCACCTCCTGGAGCTCTACCAGGTTAGCTGGGTTAATATCAGAGAAAAATCCCTGCCTACTTACTGCCAGGGGAGGGGAAAAGGAACTATTTTGGAATATACTACAGCATTCTCTTCTTCTTAAAAATGTCTGCCCAGGAGAAACTATTTAAGCAAAGCCTAAGCTGCTGCCTGTTTTTTTATTAGAGTTTCAATGACTTGAAGGAAGGTGTGCCTGGTTGGCTCAGTCAGAAGAGTCTGTGACTTTTGATCTCAAGGTGGTGAGTTCAAGCCTCACATTGTGTATAGAGATTACTTAAATAAATAAATATATTTTTAAAATGACCTGAGAAGAGAAATCCCCAATTCTGGTCCATTCCAGTCATCCTATATCACCTAAAGGATTAAAAAAACAAAACAAAACAAGAAACACTTGTGAAGCTCAAAGTCCAGAAGTACACACTCATTAAAAGACTGAGACTTAATCATAGACCCCCCCACCAACACCCTACCACCACCTTACTAAAGGCCTATTTACTGTTGTTCTTTTGTTGCAGCACAGTCCAATATTACTGAATTGAAGACTTCAACACACCTCTATCAGAAATGGATAGATTCAGCAGGAAGAAAATTAGTAAGGACATAACTGAACTCAACACCATCACGAATCAGCGGGGTATAATGTACATCTATAGACAACTTGATCCAACACCAGCAGGATACACATTCTCCTCAAGATCACATGAAGCAATCCCCAAGATAGAACACATTCTGGTCCATAAAATGCATCTGAACAAATTTAAAATTATAGAGGGGATTAAACTAGAAACCAGTAACAAAAAGATAGCTGTTAATTTCCAAAATGCTTAGAGAAAAACAATATGCTTTTAAATAGCACATGTGTTGAAAAAGAAGTCTCATGAAAAAATTAAAATATTTTGAACTTAGTAGCACAATTTATCAAAATTTGTGGGATCCAGCAAAAAAGTAGGACTTAAGGAAAATTGCAGCATTGAATGAATTTATTAGAAAAAGTGCAAGATCTAAAATTAATTATCTAAGCTTTCACTTTGTGAAGGAAGACTAAATTAAACCCCAAGCAAGCAAAACAAAAGCAATAATAAAAATTGGAGCAGAGATCAATGAAACTGAAACAGCAGATAAAGGGGTAAATAAACTATGTACATCCAGAGAGTGGATAAAAAGAAATGTGCTGTTAAGACATGAAGGAATCTTTAAGGTATATTACTAAGTGAAAAAGAACAATCTGAAAAGGCTACAGACTGCATGATTCTAACCATTTGACATTCTAGAAAAGACAAGATTCTGGAGGCAGGAAAAGGAACAGCAGTTGTCATGGGTTAGTTGAGGAGATAGGGTTGAATGAGTAGAGAGCAGAATATTTTTTAGAGCAACAAAAGTATTCTGTATGATCCTATAATAGGGGATATATGCCCTTTACATTTGTTTAAACCATAGAATGTAAACACCAAGGGTGAACCCTAATGGGAACAATGGATTTCAGGTGATAACAGCATTCAAATGTAGGCTCATCAATTGTAACAAACGCTAAGAACTGAAGATGTTGATGATGGGGGAGGCAGTGCATGGATAGGGCTGGGGGATGGGAGATCTTTGTACCTCTGCTCCATTTTGCTGTGGACCTAAAAGCAACTCTAAAAAATAAAGTTTATTGAATTAAAAAAAAATAAAAAGAACTGTAAGCACTTATGTTTACTAGACATTAAACTAATTTAAGGTATCAAGATCAATGTATGACAACAAATCTGAAAAACATATTAATGAAGGAAATAGTCACTCAAGCCCACATGTTGTATGATCCCATTTATATGAAATATTTAGAATTAGGTAGTTGATGGAGACAAAAAGTAAATTAGTAGTTCCCAGGGGCTGGTGACAGGGGGAAGCAAGACATGACCGTTAATGGATCTTTCTTTCATTATTAAAATTTTCTAAAATCAGATACTGTTTATGTATCTAAAATCAGATACAGATTATAGTTGCATAGTTATATGGTCCTCCATGCTATTGCTTATCTTCCACATATGAGTGAAACCATATGATAATTGTCTTTCTCTGTTTGACTTATGCTTCACTTAACATAATCCCTTCCAGTTCCATCCATGTCAATGCAAATGGTGGGTTTTCATCATTTTTTTATAGCTGAATAATATTCCATTGTGTATATGTACCCCATCTTCTTTATCCATTCATCTGTTGAAGGGCATCTCAGTTCCTTCCACAGTTTGGCTATTGAAAACCTGCAAATCATTGTAGAATAATAATGGTTTAATTTACAAATATTATTAAAATGCTATAAAGCTTTAACTTTTACCATAATATTTTCTGCAGCATGTGTGACAATATTTACTGCATTTAATTATTATACATACAGACCTTCTTATTTTTGAAATTTAGAAATTTTATCAAATCTTGACAAACTCCATTAGTAATCATGTTTTATTTCTTAAATTTGTTGATACTTGATTATGTTAGCCTATTTTCTTATATCAAAAGACTCTTGTTTTTTTGCTATAAACTCCACTTAATTACAGAGTGCTTTTTTACCCCTTAGCTAAATTGCTGAATTCTTTTTTTCTGATTGTTTACTTAAATTTTTACATTAGAATCTATCTGAAAGCTTGTAATATTTTTCTTGATTTTAAACTTATTAGTTACTCATTGACAAAGTATACGTAGTTTTTTTTTTTTCTTTTTGAACCTGCCTAAAGTTCAGTGAGTCTCATCAATTGGATAATTTAGTTCTTTATTCAACTCATTAAAAGATTTCTTTATATACTTAATTCTTACTATCTCTTAAGTTTTATAATTTTTTCTTTAGGAATTCCAAATTTTTGGTTATTTTTATTGTATATATTCTCTAAATGGCATGCTGCTTGAAGTTTTTTTATTTCCCCACCATAACTTGTATTGCTTTATATTTTCATTCTGTGCTTTGAGACAGTTCTTCTACTAGATCTTCTATATCTGTAAGTGGGCCCATGATTTGAACATATTATCTTTTAGTTTGCCTACTGAAGTATTTATTTGGGAAGTCCTGTTGTTTTAGCTCCAGAAAGCATTTGTGATTGGGATTTCACTTGAGTTTTCTTAAGGGTTTTTGTTATTTGTTCAAGCAGCTTTCTGTCCCTTGCAGCAACTCTATTTTGCTGGCATGAAATGTGTTTGTACTGACTGAATTTTCCTCTTTGGCCATTCAAATCCCTTAGATGATTTGTTATTTTCTCTATTAGCCTTTAGATCTGGTGGTAGGAGTAAACAAATGAGGCAGTCTGGCTAGTTTTTACAACCCTGAGCCAATGGTACAGGGACAGAAGGGCTGCTAGTCCCCACTGAGTAGCAGGATGAAGACTGCAGATCCCAGGTCTCCAGGCATATTCCCAACTTCAAGAGAAGATATAGTCATTCTCCTCCCTAGTTTCTAAGATCACACATATTGGAAAAACTTTCACCAATATCAAATTTTCCTCTAGGAATCTCTGTGTGCCACGTTTTTGCCAAGTACATGGTGATTCTATTCTAGCTCAGGGAAGAAAAAGTCCTCATCAGTTTTCTCTGCCAAGATCTCCTTTAAACCCAAAGCTTCTACTCTACCCATCAGTGGATTGATTTCGATAACACATTGACTTGGGAAGGACAACTGACAAGAGTTTGGAGAAAATGTGTAGAGAACCCCATGTATTAGGTTGGTAGGGCTGCCATTTAAAAAGTACCACAAATGGGGGTAAAACAACAGAAATTATTGTTTTACAGATATGGAGGCTAGGAGTCCAAAATCAAAGTGTTAGTGGTCAGTTCCTTCTGAGGACCATGAGAGAAGGATCTGTTCCAGGCCCTTCTTCTTAGCTCGGTAGATGGCCATCTTCTCCCTGTGCCCCTTTCATCTTTTTTCAATGAGTATCTATCTCTGTGTCCAAATTTCCCCTTTTATTGAGGATATTAGTCATACTGCATTAGGACCCCTCCTAATGAATTATTTTAAATTGATCATCTATATAAAGATTCTATCTCCAAATAAGGTCACGTTCTGAGGTATAGAAGGTTAGGACTCCAAACATACCTCCATTCAGGGGATATGATTCAACTCACAACAGCCATATTTAGATCAATTGTCTACCCATAATACTTCATTGAATTTACTAATTAAGCCTAGGTTTTTCTTGACCCCACATACCATAAATGTAGGCAAACTGTAACACCAAATCTTGATGTAGCTAGAATAATAAAAGGATTCTAGTCCAGAGGGCCCAAGGGGGTCATGAAAACTAAGAGGATATTATCATAAGCAAACCTAGAATATCATGTGTACATTCTATACATTACCAGCTGAAAATGAATGAGAATTTTTAAAAACACTCAAAGCTATTATTGCTACTATGAAAAGTTTTAATTTTATCTATAAACAACCTTTTGGTTATTTATTTGCATTTTCACCTGAGTGAAAGATAAAGCATGAAATATTGCCTTTCCAATACATTTGGGGTGGGGGAGAGAAACAACTGCCTGGTTTAAAAGTAGTCATCAGGGCACCTGGGTGGCTCAGTGGGTTAAGCCTCTACCTTCGGCTCAGGTCATGATCTCAGGGTCCTGGGATTGAGTCCCGCATCAGGCTCTCTGCTCAGCAGGGAGCTTGCTTCCTCCTCTGCTCTGCCTGCCTCTCTGCCTATTTGTGATCTCTCTCTCTGTGTCAAATAAATAAATAAAATCTTAAAAAAAATAAAAGTAGTCATCATTTAAGTTTAATCACTTTATTTAAGTGTCAAGTGGGAGCTCCCTAGTAAAACAACTCAGTCTGCATCTCATTTAAGCTTAGTGAAACGTGGAGGGGGAGGTGGATTGCAGAGAGAAGAAAAGGTTTAGTTTGAAAATGCAAAAGTAAAAGAATTAATAAATCATGTCAAACGCCATCTTTCATTAAATAGGATAAATAGTTAATAACTACTTAACTAAATAGACTTTAAAAATATTCTAAAATATGCCACTCAAAAGAATTTTCAGTGAGTTTTCTAATTTAAAAGGGGGAGAATAGGCAATCCATCTGGCCAGGTTATAGTGTTTGTCATATTTTTATTCTTTTCACATAATAAGCACATTTATTTTATATTTTCTAGTGTACAGTTTTTGCTCAACACCAATAGTCTTTGCTCTTCTAATTCTTTTTTAACTGCTTTGCTGACTCTAATTCATGGATTCATGGTGTCCTGTTTATTCATCTGTTTTTTGTTTGTTTGTTTGTTTTTGTTTTTTGTTGTTTTGTTTTTTTGTTATTGACCCTGTGTTTTTTGGAACTTTATCTGTGGAAATTCTTTCAAACTCAGTCTTAAAATATATTCCTCCAGGGAGTATCTACAGTTGTTTCTGCCACATTTCTAGGACATTACAATCACAACACCAGTTAAATACATATTTGTAACCAGGCATTTATGTGCCCTTAGGTGGTGTTAATTCTGGCTCAAAAACTGTGTTAGTTTGTTTTGGCAAATAAGTCTTCAGTGAGATTTTTCTGTTTCCGTTAAGAGCTAAAGCTGAGACAGACAAGTTTCCTTCTCAGAATCCTTTGGAATGTAGATAGCTTTCCCAGTTGCTTCCCATGGTTATTAATTCTTGGGATTTTTCTTTTAAAAGACATTATTCTGGGACTCTGGGGTGGCTCAGATCGTTAAGCATCTGCCTTTGGCTCAGGTCATGATTTCCAGATTCTGGGATCAAGCCCCACATGGAGGATCCTGTCAGGCTCCTGGCTCAGTAGGGAATCCGCTTCTTCCTCTGCCTCTTCCCCCTGCTCATGCCCTCCCTCCCTCTTTCTCTCTTTCTCCATGTCTCTCACTCTCTCAAATGAATAAATAAAATCTTAAAAAAAAAAACTTGTTTTTTAGACCTTGTTTGAGCTATAGTTCTTGCCTCCAAGTCAGTTGAGTATATATATGGTAAAAATTGAAGCTATGCCTACTTAATACCAAATACTCAGGGAAAGAATGAAATATTCAGTAAAATAACTGCTTTAAATAGCTCACTATTTAAAATTATCTAGGGAATTATGGCAAATTACCACTACAATTCTGAGAAAAAGATGATAGTCTGAGTGCTAAAATATTAAAAAGTAAAATGTACTATATAATATTAATCTTACGTATAAAGAAGGCACTCTTAGAATGAACTGAGGGCACGCATATAAACTTGAAGGTTACATTTAGATGGCAAAGGAATATATTTGGCCTGGAAAGAACACCATGACATAGATATTTTAAATAATTTTGAAGAAAGAATGGAGTTAAAAGAGATTAATGAGAATAGACCTAGAAAAGGGAGAACCAAGAGCAGAGAATGTTTATGCATTCATTCATTCACTCGACAGATATTTCCTGGTGACCTACAATGTACCAGACACTGCACTAGCAAAAAGATGCATATTGCCTCTGCCTTTTGAGAGTATTCAAACAAATGCAAACATTAAGTTACAATTTAACCTGTGAAAGACATGAATCCTGATTTGAAGGTAAAAGGAACATTTTTTGAAAGAAAGAAAGATTCATATTATGAATTAATGGCTAGAAAAAGATTAGACATAAGAAATCCAAAAGGAAAAGTGAAGTAAAGAAATCATGAGATAAGAAACAGCTTATGTTACTGGTACATAGTGGGGGAAATGGGAAACTAGGAAAAAATGAAATTGAGGAGCTTTCTGATTTTCCAATAGAAAATCATTCAGAGCCTTGTCATCTGTAAAGAGAACTATAGATTTTAATCTACTGCAGTGGAAAGGCATTAAACAGTTTTAGGAATACAAGTGGCATTTTCTGACTTACTAAGACAACACACAAATGAAACAAACAAAAACTCCTTAATATTCACAAGGAAGATTAATGAATGGAAATAACAGAGCAAGCAGTAGAAACAAATAGGAGGCTGTTGCTGAGATTCATGTGAGAAATTCTGAATCCTGGACAAGAAAATGGAAATAAATTATTAGATATTTCTACCACTATTCCAAAAAGGGGCACCTGATCCTCTAACATGTCATGATTATTGTAGTTTGTTTCATATTAGGCAGATCCCTATACAAAAGATAAATTCACTAGGTTCACATACTTGGTGACATTATCTACATCTGCAATAAGATTAATTCTCCTCTATCTGATTTGTATTGAATAAGCAACTTTCTGATTGATTCCTAAATTAGGACTTTCTTCAATTAGAGAGAGATAGTTATCATATGATCTCACTGATATGTGGAATTTAGGAAGCAAGGCAGAGATCATAGGGGAAGAGAGGAAAAAATGAAATAAGATGAAACCAGAGAGGGAGACAAACCATAAGAGACTCTTAATCATAGGAAACAAACTGAGGGGAGGGTGCTGGAGGGATGGGGTAACTGTGTGATGAACATTGGTGAGGGTATATGTTGTAATCAGCACTGAGTATTATATAAGACTGATGAATCACAGACTTGTACCCCTGAAACAAATAATGCATTCTATGTTGATTAATTTGAACAAAAAGGAAAAATTAGAAAGGTAAATATGTGCTATATAATTCAGTTAGGAAAATCTTTTCAGAGTGTATACATGTATGTCAAATCATTGTTTTATCCTTTAAATGTAGTATGATTTTATTTTCAATTATCTCTAAATAAAGGTAAAAAAAGACCAAAACAAATTAAGACTTTCAACTTTCCCAGAGTATTAATTCAAAAAGATGAATATTCTAATTATTCTAAAAATGACATTACTTTTTGTAACTTTTTAAATTGGTATTTTGATTTATACATACATAAACTTTTGGTGAGATGATTATTAGGACCCAATACTACTCAATCTGATCAACTCTCAATAAACTTTTTTTAAGATTTTTAAAAATTTATTTATTTGACAGACAGAGATCACAAGTAGGCAGAGAGGCAGGCAGAGAGAGGGGGGAAGCAGGCTTCCCGCTGATCATGACCCGAGCCGAAGGTAGAGTCTTAGCCCACTGAGCCACCCAGGTGCCCCTCAATAAACTATTTTTAACCACATACTACATTGACTTCAATAAATAAGTCTTTTACTAAATTGCAAATCATTTTATCAATATGTATAAAACAATGTTTTAGATCATAGGTATTAATAACTGAACATATAAAAAAGCTTTATCACTGGACTGAAGTTGATTTACTTATCTGTAGGTTAGTCAATATGCGTATAGTTTGAGACACTAGTAGAAATATTAAAGATAGTATAGGGTGAGTAGACAAAATTCTAGACATTGAGCTAGTGACACCAAATTCAAGTTTGATATTTTCAACTTGGTGAATATGAGGGTTTGTAACCATCACCTAACCATTTCATGCTA
>ML111487.1:0-14180 GCA_003697995.1 Taxidea taxus jeffersonii | reverse complement strand
TACTTGTCCTCTTCACTTGAACTTACTGTTAAGGTACAGAAAACGTGTAAGAAAACAAATGGTGGGTAACATTGTGTCTCTAGTACTCATCTCTTTAGATGAGTACTTCATCCTTTCAGAACCTTCATCCTTTTAGAACCCTTATTAGAACTGAAGGAAACTCAACTTATTCTAGTCAACAATGCTTCCTGGCCAGAAGGAAGTTAGCCAGAGTTATGAGAATTCTAGACGCAGCTGATTCTCCTGTTTCATTGATGTTCATGTACCATTGTTTCTTCTCCTCCCTAGTCCTTTCTAAAGGCCTGGATTTACTGTTGACTCCTGCATTTAAGGTCAAAGACATGAGGTCACATCTGAAGGGGTCTTTTGTTCCTAAATTGTGCCTTATCCTGAAAGGGAACAGTAAAGTGTCTCTCCAGCGCTGTTCTGCTGCCTAATTCACAAAAGCTGCTGGCTCTCCCAATGCTGAGTCCAGAGGCTTTCTTCTCTCAACTCCCTCCAGTCACAGTTAAGGCTCTGCACCAGTTATTTACCGCTTTTTTAAAAGGGTAAAGTATTAAGCACCGCCTACAGTCGTGAGTGGCCTGCCACTCTGTCCCGTTGTGCGGTCGTGATTGGCAGACAGAACAGTGTCGTCTGGCTCCGCCCCCGCTTCCCTTTGCCGCGCTAGCTGTGACGGTTTCTACTCAAAGGTGGAGAGTGGGATTCGGCGGGTGGCGCTTGGAGCAGGTGCAGAAGCATCCTCCTCCCCGCTGTTGCTGCTATTCTTTCTCCAGTGTCTGAGTCAGGGAAGGACAAGCAATCTTTTTTGCCGCTAAAGCTTCAGTGAACTGTTGCCCAGAACCTAGGCACTTCAGACATTTCATCTCACCCCTTATTCCGCGTTCACTGTATAAGTCACCTGCACATTTGTACCCCGAGATTTTTTCCTTCTGCTCCATGCTGAGAGCAGGGGTCAAAAGGGAATTTCAAGGGTTTGGCAGAAAAGGTCTTTTACTGATTGCGGGGAGCTGTCTACGGTGCTGAAGCTTCCCAGGCGTTCGTCTGCAACACCACACGGACTTAGATTGCACATTTCCGTTCCTGGCTTTCTCATCCCCCATGCCTTGGATGAGACTAATTTCAGGATCGTGAAAATCTCTCCGTATCATGGCCCACGTGAGACACTTTCGGACATTAGTTTCGGGATTTTACTTTTGGGAAGCAACATTGCTACTCAGGTGAGTCCTCTTGTATTTACCAGTTGAAGAACTGTTTAAGCTTGTGTACTAGGTTGCAACCACTTGTTATTGATGAAGTCAAGAATGCAATTTGAAATTGACTTGTTGAAAGTATTCCTTAAATCGCATTGTTTTCTATCTAAAACTGCCAAGCAGTCTATCAAGACCTCTAAAAACATGTTACGTTGTTCTATTTTCGCTAATTAGAGCTTTTTATTAACTGGCCTCGTATTATTTGCAGCTGAGATTACCCTAGAAAAATTATTTCTCAAACCTAGGTTTTCTTTCTCAAATTGCTTTTAGAGTTTCTTTTTTATAAGTGAAATAAAAATTCTGGGTGTTTCTCTTTTTCTGAAAGTTACAAAACATTTAGTAATTAGAAATAATATTTTTAAGTAGTAAAAAATCTGGAACGTAAGCATATACTATCTGAGAAATTCTGAACATTTTTAGTATATCCAGAGGTTAAGCTAGTAAATAACACTTCAGGCCTTGTAAGTACCATGTCTAAAGAGCTTAGTCCAGGTAACACATGAGAACAAAATCATAAATAAATCATTAGATATGTTCTCTATCAAGAATAACCTTTTTGGAAAAAGTGATATTATAAGAAACCTACTGAAGAATAAAATTGTTCTATGACATGTAATTTTCTTATCATGTCCATCATATTTGGTGGGCTTTCCTTTTTTATTTATTTTTTTAAATAGAGACTAGTCAAAAGATCAGATAATTTAGCCCTTATTCTTAATCAAACAATATGTATGCAAGATTATGCTTATATAGACTTTTGAATCACCAATGTAAACTTTACCTTACTATTATAATTACCCCAAGATATCCATTTTTATGGCCCACAAGCTTTTCAAAAAGATTGAAATCAAATAATTAAAGTATAACTAGAGTAAGTAACTGTACATTAATTTCTATCTTAAGTATGTAAATATTGTCTTCTGGGTTGCAATGTCAATTTTTCATCTTTGGGTACCTTAGAAAACATACTGTATGTCATAAAAACTGCCTTACAGAAAGTTATGTTATTTTGATATACCTGTAGGAACAGGAACTAATTGTGAAGGTTATTATAATTTTGAAATTATTTTTTTCTGAAGTACAGGGTTGAACCACTGTAAACTAGGATATTTTCAGTGAAAAATATTTTAATATAACTGTAAACTTTTGTAACTGCAACTGTCACAAATTTTATATATGGTGATTAAAACAAAGAGAGTAGAGCTTTTATATTGACAAAAATTTCATGAAAAGGAGTACAAAATTCATGTTATAAGTGAAATGGATCATTTTGCTATAATTATTTTTTAGCATCTTAATGATGATATGGATTTTTTTTTCAAGGAAATCAAAGTAATTTAGTTGACAGATTTAGGAAGTTTAATATCAGTAACTAAACCATTTTGGTCAATAAAATCAAATTTGTATAATGGTAATTCACCATGACATTTGTTATAATATATTCTTAGATATATAATCTTCATCAGTACATCCTTTGATATTTGTCTAGTTTTATTGAAATTCACAAAAATCTTATTTCAAATTGATGATCATAATTATAAGAATTTATCTTCATTAATATTAAATGATTGTAAAAATAAAAAGCTTTCTGTGAATAATCCAAAGATGTAATCCTCTGAAAACCACACACACCCAGTATAGAAGTTTCTATGGTATATATACTCTTTATCATCAGGTTTTTCTTCTTCTTTGATAAATTGAATAAATTTTTTCTCTTAGACTGCTCTTACATGAGAGTAGCTCATCTCTCAGTGAAGGACTTTAATTATATTTAAAAATTTAAATATATTTATTTTCATTGATGGCTCTTAAAATAAAATTTCTTATAGTTAAGAAAAAGTGATGCTCCCTCTACTGGAAATATTTTGTAAAATAGATGTCAATATGAAAACTATTCTCTATTCATTAAATCTATTTTTTAATTTATTTATTTCTTGAGAAAAAAGGAAATATAAAGTAAAAATAAACACAAAAAAGAATTTGATATTAATTTATGAATATATCTTTATGATTTAAAAATATTCTTTTAGGGCAATTTGGAGACAAGAACTCAACTGGAAACCTCAAATATTTTTAATTAAATAATTTATTAGTCCAAGGTTCTTTTAATAGGTTTTAAAGATTTTTAAAAACCTTAGTGAGATATACACACATAAAAGTACACAAATAATAAGCTCCCATGTAAAGTTTCACAAAGATAACACACTCATATGAAGAGAAACTAAAAAAGAACTATCATCTGATTTAGTAGTCTGATTTCTGGTTATTTGTCTAAGTGAATTAAAGTCAGGGTCTTGATATTAGTAATTCCATGTTTATTGCAGCACTATTCACAATTGCTAAATTGTGGAAACATCAAATATCCACTGCCAGGTGAATTGATAAAAAAATGTGGTATATAAATACAAGGGAATACAATTCAGCATTTAAAAAGAAGGAAGTTCTGCAATATGCCACAGCATGGATGGGATTTTGAGGACATTATCCTTAGTGAAATAAGCCAGGCATATAAAGATAAATACTCTGTGGGAAAAAATAAAATAAGTAGAATTGTCAATATCACAAACACACTCACTCTCCTACTGCCATACCTCTCCCAGGGACTACTTTGCCCAGAGGTAATCACCATCTTGCATTATACAATAATGAATATGTTTTTCTGCTTTTGAACTTTATATAAAATACTTATTTGTGTCTGCTTTATCTTTATGAGCATTACATTTATGTAATTTGTCCATATTAGTGCATATAGCAATAGTTTGCTTATTCTCGCTGCTGTATAGTATTCCATTACATGAAGATATTACTATTTATCCAGTGTCCTATGAAGGATATTTGGGTATTTATCCAGTGTCCTATGAAGGATACTTTTAGATATTGGCTACTGTGGCCACAAACATCCTTAAACAAGTCTTTTTTGTGAGTATGTATGAATACATGTGAATACATGCATTTTGGGGATAGTGTGGGTTGGGCTTGAGACTTTCTCTAGCAGAGGAATTTCTGGATCATAGGGTGGGCATGAATATGTTTAGTTCTATGAGATATTGCAAATTTTCCAGTAGTTGTTTCTATTGATACTTCTTTTTTTTCTATTGGTACTTCTATCAGCAATATCTGAGGGTTTCCTTTGTTATTACTAGTACAAAGTTTGTTAAGTGAATATTATTATAAACATTTCTAGCATTTTCTTAGACTATTATTGCAGGCCCACAGGTGTTATTTTAAATTTTTTATCTTGGCATAATTTCTACTTTTTAGTAAATGAGTTTTACTAAGGCAAAAAAGCAGAACAAAAATACTTACTTCTATAATACAATTAGGAGTATACATTACCAGATTATATCAAGTGTTTAAAAAATACATTTTTGAAGTGGAATTATTAAAAAAAGATAATTATTTAAAACATACAAGTGAGAAAATGGTGTAAGCAGATGCAAAAATCTGAATTTCCTAGTAGTAAACTTTTAAAAAAGTTTCACACTTTGCTCCGATATCGCTGTTTTCTGAAACAATCTTTCTAGGCTTTTGGGTTCTAGTCCTCATACTAATAAAAAAAAGAACAAAACACCAGTGTCCAGCCTTCTTTGAAATGCAGATAAGTGGTGATTATGAGAAGCTTGCAGAGCAAATTCTAAAAACAGGAGAACTGCCAAAAATATTTCATTTAAATTGATTATTTTCAAAAAATACAATTTTATTTTTCATCTTCATGATTTGATACCAACACAGACTTTCTATTTGAATAAATTATGGTACACTCTGTCAAAAATTAAATGTGTGAATTTTAGACTTCATGATAATCACAAATAAAATGCTTTCTTGGTTTACTTTGAAGCCTAAGAAAAACATTTTGACATAGAATTTCTTGTTTTTGCTTTTGGTATGTTTTGGAGCTTGGGAAAAAATCCTTTTTAATGTTGGCTTTATTTTCTTATGTAATATACTAAAGAAAAATGTACTTCAAAGAGTAAACTTTTACCACAAAGATTTCTTATATGCAGGTACAGTAATAAGATTCCATACAATTTTTTTTAAATTATGTTACACATAATATATGCTCCTTACCTTTATGTCTATAAATAATCATACATTTCCCAAGTGTAGAAGGATCATGGCCCAGTTCTCTGGTTAGTGCCTCAGGCAATTTACCCTGCAGATGCAGAAAACAGCTTGCAAAATATTTCCTATGCTACATATGTTTTCCTCCCTTAACTACAGTCATGTACTGAGGCAAGTCAACTAACAAATATGTATTTAATGTGTAATGTTAAACAATTCAACCAGATTACCAAATTCTGTGCGCAAATTTTTGTGCTCGGTACAATCTGGCTGATTGGGAACTACCACCTTTCCCATCATAGAACTTAAAGCACAAGAGGGAAGAAAATACAAAGAACCAAATAACCAAAGAAAAACACAGACAGCAATGTTTTGGAAAGGTGAGGTAGGGAAGCTATCTAGAAGGCTTGGTACTTGTGTTGGATCTTGTTAAGATACTTGTTCACTGGGCAGAAATGAGACACAAAGGAAATGATAACGGGTATATAGTATGCTTTAAGGAGTAGTCATGGTCAAATTCAGTGAAGAAATTCTGATTTATGGTTTACATTCATAGTCTACTAGCAACAACTACTAATAATAAACCTGCAGAAATATGGAGAAATAGCAGCTTCCTTTCACAATAGAATGTGGATAAAACTTAGAAGCCAATAATTTAATTATAACTGGATAGTTGTCATAGGAATGGTTTTTTAACTTGGCTCAAAATATCTCCATAAAATTGCTAATAACAATTAGTAATAAAAATAATTAGTAATAGTAATAACTATATAAACAAACAATAATGGCTAAACTACAAGAAAAGGATATCTCTTTGTTTTAGAATTTGAAAATCATGTTTGAAATTTTCATCAAAATATGATCGGTTTAAAGAAAGAAAACCAAATAGAGGATTTGGATTGTTGGAAAAAAGAAAACACTGAATATGGTTTAGGGTATTTGAGTTTGAGATGTTAGCTGTAGATCTTGGTATCCTGCCATCAGCTGGGGATGCAGAGTTGATGCCTGGACTATAGATTTAACAGTCAAAATGTTATGAAGATGATAATATTGCTTGCAAAGAAGAAAGAATAAATATGTATATGCAATAGGGAAAACCATTATAAAGTAGGGCACAGAGAAGTACACAGAGACAGCTGAGTTAAACCGAGGTGAAAACTGATTATAACTGACAAAGTCACAGATTTATCATAGTTTTATACAGCTGATCCTAGAGACCTGTTCATATCAATGGTATATATCTTTCTAAAACTTTTCTATAGAACATTCCAGTGCTCTAATTTCAACTAATCTCATAATTTTACAATCACAGATGATACATTATACCCACTTCGTTTTCTCAGGAGACTTTTAGAGAATCATTTTGAGAAAGCACATCTTTTACTTTTCCTTACTTCATGAATGATATATAATAGATCCTTCTTGATTCTCTCAAGAAACATGTCTCTTATTCTTCTGCATATGGTTATCTTCATAGTGGTTAACAGTATTTATTGAAAATAAATTCATGTGTAGATAGATGTCTATATGGAAATATGGATTGTTTGGCTTTCCACTAGGAGAATGGTATTGTTGTAGCTTTGTTTTGCTTGGGGAAGTGGGTCAGGAGAAGAGACATATGCATCATCTTCAGAGAACTGGTTCTGGCATGAAGGCAGGAGTTCCAAGACAGGATCAACTGTTTGCAACAAACAGAGGCATGCGAATAGGACGAGCTATTCAGCTGCAGAAGACAAAGCTATTCCAAATGCAGGCAAACACATTTTAAGGCATTTTTTAAAAGATTATTTATTTATTTATTTATGTATTTATTTATTTATTTGACAGAGAGAGAGATCACAAGTAGTCAGAGGCAGGCAGAGAGAGAGAGGGAAGCAGGCTCCCTGCTGAGCAGAGAGCCCGATATGGGGCTTGATCCCAGGACCCTGAGACCAGAACCTGAGCTTAAGGCAGAGGCTTAACCCACTGAGCCACCCAGGCACCTCACCTTTTAAGGCATTTTAAGGAAACTAAGGTTGAAATTCTCAGATGTCAGAAAAGTAAACAATGGTTTTTTAAAAAGCCTCATTATAATGCATTTCTGAAATTATTTCATAATCTCCATACTAGAAATACTTTTAGGAGGAAGTATTACCAGGACCTCTAGGACAACTTGATCCACGAAAGCAGTAACTTCAGTGGTACAAGTAAGAAGAGCATAAAATATAAAGATTATTAATATCCTCTGGAAACAGTTTATTGAATTGAATAACCTTCAAGGCAAGTGATGAAGAATTCTCTATGAGTGCATCAAACATTCACCATAACCAATTAGAAATTATTGCTAAATGGGGCGCCTGAGTGACTCGGTCAGTTAAGTGGTTGCCTTTGGTTCATGTCATGGTCCCAGGGTCCTGGGATTGAGTCCCACATGGGGATCCCTGCTCCTCAGAGAGTCTACTTCTCCCTCTCCACCACCTGTGCTCTCTCTCTCTCTCTCTCTCTCTCAAATAAAGGAAATCTTAAAAAAAAAAAAAGAAATTGCTGCTGAACACAGGTATTTCTACTACACAACCATCATCACTGTAGGATAATTGGACTAAAGGTAACTGGTTCATCCAATATCTTAACTAAATTTGAAACTCTCTCAAAAATATCTCTAACAGATAGCCATCCTATAAACTTTAAAATTTCTAACAATTAGGATGCCTTTATTCCCAGAAGAAAAATACTTATCAAATGATTTTAATAGAATTTTATTGATTAGTTTTACTAAAATGCCATTTATTTTCTCCTGGCTAAAGTAAAAATTTTCCCCCTATACATGCCACCAAAAATATTTGTCTCTGTATTTTCCACTTGTGTTTTATACTTTTTTCTCCATAGACAATGACCCTACTGTTCATGGAAAGTGTGTTTTATTTAGGCATGGTTTGAATTGATAACATTTTCTGTGCAGTTAATCCATGAATAAAGCTTGGATTCTCCAGTTTCAGAGTGACTGTGAGGTTCTACCTGAATTTCTCTATAACTTTGTAAAAATTTACAGAACAATGATTCCTTTCCAGGCAATGTGTAAAGTGCTGGGGAAACAGAACTTCAGCTTTTAACAATGTAGCACTGAGGAGGGCATGTGTATGTTTTCGGTTTTCATACAAATCTTCTCTCTCCCTCTTAATTGTAAGTCCTATGATGATAGGATTGTTTCTAATGTTTATTTTACCTATATAATACTTAATTCAATGTCATACATGCTTGAAATTGATGCTTAGTTAGCAGCAAGTAAGCACTGGGATAATATCTGCCTGTCACATCTGTCTATCTACCCGTGACCTTAGATTTGAATTCTGCTGAATTCTGTGTTATTACTTGGAGCAAAAAAGGAGCCTGTGTTCAAGATCTCATAAAATATACGAGATCAAGCTAATCTCAGATATTAGTCTGGCAGCATTTAGTGGAAAAGTAATATATTTGCTTCTTATTATCATCATGAGAAACTAAAATTTGTATTGTATAATGTATTATTTCTCAGCTTTTCCTTTTCCATTTTTGCCTTCTAAGGAAACTTTTAAAAATATTTTAAAATTTTTTTCTAATTGTCTTCATGGACATGTAATACCATGGTATGCTATACATTTGCTCATGTACAGTATGTGTGACCTGTGGTATATGGAGTATGTGTGTACCGTAATTTTATACACATATAAAATTATATGTAGTGGCTTTATACATGAAAGAATATGAGTTTTTACCCCCAATATAAAATTTCCACCCATTCCACTCACCCCTACTGAATGTATGGTGTAATGGTTGCTACACTTTCATGATGCTGCTTAGACTAGAGTTGTATAGTTCTACTATTTTGGATCATGACCTAGAAATAAAGCAATAGAGGAAGTATTTACTCATTTAGACCTTATTAGGGCTTTGCAACTTTGTAAAATGAACACACAGTTAATGTCATTTTTCTGCTGACACACTGTAACATAAGTTGATCTTTAAGTCATTAGAGTATTTTAGCAATATCCTTTTTCACAAATACATATGGCTCCCCCAAACCACTAGGATTTCAGCAATAAATTTCAAATCACTACTTCTCCTACTAACACCATGTTTAGATAGCTTTCATAATTTCATACAACTCTTTAATAAAAATAATCTTGGAACCCTTGCTCTGCAGCAATGCTCACTTTGTTTCCTGTGATTAAGAGTCTCTTACGGTTCATCTCCCTTGGAGGAACTAAGGAGCACATGTCATGTAATGACCCCTGGGTATTATATAAGACTGATGAATCACTGAAAAAAAATATATGAACCCCACTTTTAAGAAAAGCAAAAAAATACATCTATAAGCTAAAAAACTCCTTAAAAATAGTGGTTCATATAATAAAATGATTCTTCATATTATACAATGATTCAACTTGAGTTCCCTTGGATAGTGGATATCTTAGGTCATTTAAAATTATTTTGTGTATCAAGGTAGGGGGATGGGCAAAATGGGTGAAGGAGAGTGGGAGATACAGGCTTCCAGTTACAGAATGAAAAAGTCACAGGGATAAAAGGTAGAGCAGAGGGAATACAGTCTATAGTACTATAAAGCGTTATGGGGTGATAAATGGTAATGACGCTTGTGGTGAACATAACAACATAACATATGTCAAATCACTATGTTTTACACCTGAAACTGATGTAACATTTCGTATGGGCTATACTTCAATTAAAAATAAATAAGGGCGCCTAGGTGACTGTGTTAAAAAATTTAAAAAAAAGGATCAAGAATTTTTTAAAAGATTTTATTTATTTATTTGACAGACAGAGATTACAAGTAGGTAGAGAGGGAGACAGAGAGAGAGAGGGGGAAGCAGGCTCCTTGCTGAGCAGAGATCCTGATACAGGGCTCGATTCCAGGACCCTGAGATCATGACCTGAGCCAAAGGCAGGGCCTTAACCCACTGAGCCACCCAGGTGCCCCAAATCAAGCATTTTTTTTTTAAGTTTTTTTTTCAACCCTTCCCCTGACAAAAGATAATCAACCATTAGAGATATAATATACAATATGATGACAATAGCTAATACTGTTGTATGAAATATATGGGAACATTTTAGGAGAGTTAATCTTGATGTTATTATCATTTAAAGTTTACTTTTCTATGAATTAGACTCTGTTGACTTTATTTTGTTATTGATGTTAGATAAATGAAAAAGTTCCCATTTCTTTTTAACGTTAAATTTCTAGTTGTTCTAAAACAGGATACCTACTGTTAATACCTATGTTAGCTCTGGATATTTTCCAATACAGGAGTTAGGGATATGTATAAAAAGCTGAGAATGTATTACTATTAAAAATAAATACTAAATAAATAAATAAATAAATACTAGTTGTCAGAAAGCTGTAGTAACAAGTAAAATGCTATTACTAAAAGAAAAGAAAGTAAGTTGTTCTTAATGGTTCGTGAGTGTGAGCAAATCATCAGAAAACAGTTTGTCCTATTGTTATTGTTGTTGGCATCATTTTTGTTGTTTGGGGGTTCAGACTGTCCATACAATATTTTAAGGTGGGGGCCTGGGAGAAGATAAGTGAAATGAACCTCAACAAAAAGACCACTCAAAGGCCCTCCATCAAATGACTGGGAAGAAAATGTGAGTTCCATCTGTTTGGCTAATTTCTCCTCAACTCCCTTCACCTTCTTGAAGACTTTATCTCTGATCTTCTCCACGTCTAAACGAAGCTATCCCCTCTGTGCTCCCAAGCACCCAGCACCTTTGTTGCACAGATCTTGATGGCCCGGTGGTGGTGGTAATCACCAGAATACCACCTCTAGTTTGAGCTGTGAATTCCTTCAGGGCAGGACAGTAATGGATATCTAGTTCTAGCTCCAGGTCTTGAAAGACTGTCTAGCACAATGAAAGTGCTCACTCATTTCTGGAATGAGGCATGGTTTTTATTTCTAAAAGTGGATTGACAGTTCCAAAAAAGTAACTCTTTCTTGGCACAACTAAAAATGATATGTTGACTTTCTTTGCTTCTAGCACTCAGGAGAAAATTTGGTGAGCGATGTGATGCTTTGTTTTTTCTTTATTCCTAACTTTATTTTTCTGTGGTAATGTATTTACCCACTCACCTCTTATCTCTCTTTTACAGAAAAAGTTTTAGGAAAAAAAATCATCCATATTTTTTTTCATTTTCTCAACTGCTCATTTATGCCTTAGTTATTGCTATTTGGGATCTGTCCCTATCTCTACTAAATAAAGAAGTACTGAACGTTCATGTTGTGATAGCTCCTTTTTTAGACATTGGAGAAATAGAAATAACACTTCATATAATAATGGTTGTATATAATGGTTAATATAATAATAGTTATTAAAATAACTAATGTATATAGAAATGTTCATATATGTACATATATAAAATATATATCTTTATATCAATATAAAACTTTTTAAAAATTTTTTAAAAAAGATTTTATTTATTTATTTGACAGAGTGATAGAGAGAGAGCACAAGTAGGCAGAGGGGCAGGGGAGAAGCAGGCACTCCGCTGAGCAGGGAGCCTGATATGGATCTCCATTCCAGGACCCTGAGATCATGACCTCAGCCCAAGGCAGACGCTTAACCGACTGAGCCACCCAGTGCTCCAATATGTAACTTCTAATTATTTACTTTTTTTTAAAGATTTTATTTATTTATTAGTTAGAGAGAGAGAGCGAGCGAGCACAGGCAGACAGAGAGGCAGGCAGAGGCAGAGGGGGAAGCAGGCTCCCTGCCGAGCAAGGAGCCCGATGTGGGACTCGATCCCAGGACGCTGGGATCATGACCTGAGCCGAAGGCAGCCGCTTAACCAACTGAGCCACCCAGGCATCCCTAATTATTTTCTTTTTATAAGATCTCTGCACTGGAAAGAGAAAACATAATTAAATGAACATCCGACATAGTAATCAAGTGAACAATTCATGTTCTCAAGGTTTTGTGTTTACATTTCTATTATTATACCTATCACTGTTCTGGTATCAAACTGACAATATTCCAGTTCCCTAGATAAATTGAGACCACTGATAACAAAAAAATCATTGTTTCTGCTTTTTAATCTGTTTATTCACATTTTCTTAATATTTTAGGCCCAAGAGACTCTATAAAGGGTGGTTCAACAATGATTCCTTTTTTGCAGGCAATTGTAGAAAAAGGTAGTCTTGAACAACTACCCAAATAGTAACAATTGTAAATAGTGAGAAAAGAAAACATCTTTTTTTTTTTTTTGAATGGAAAGGAATAGAAATTCTTTATGAAAATGAAAAGAATTTAAATGGAGCCTAGGAAGTTGACAGAATTTGAACAGGCAGAAAAGAGCGATCATTTGAGACAGGAAAAGTAATTGTTAGCAGAGGCAACAGGCCAACTTCCATGTGAAAAGGAGGATATTGCAAACTTCATAGAAACAATTCAACCAGGGAAACCCCAAGTTTTCTTTTCTAATAATCTATGCTAAAGTTGTTTTAGGACTAACTTTGTAGGGAAAAATCTATATGACTATTGTAGGATGTTAGAAAACATCGGCAAATGTTTATCCAAATAACGTTTCTCTATTTTTTTTTAACTTTTTTAACGTTTCTCTATTTTTAAACAAAATTTTTCACTGTCATCATTTGATTGAGGGAACAAAATATTTGAGTGAGGTATTTTATATCTGCTTGTTCTGTCAATGTCAGTATACTCTACTTTTATTGATTTATATTATTTAAATGTGTTTATTTCATGTATCAGAAGTCTAAAGACTGACAATTATTAGCAGGTTAAATAAAAATCCAATAAACAAAAATCCAAGAAAAGAAGAGATTTATGACTTCACAGTTCTATAAGCAAATGGTTGCATTCCTGACAAGGGGAGGAAGAATGGCATATGTCACCAAATCTTGACCTTCAATACTTAAAAACAATCTATCTCTACACATTTCTTTCTATCAAAAAATTATAAAACATTATAATATGCATTATATAATATTTTCCACCAGTTCTTACATTATTCCTTTTTAGGAAGACACTTATCCTTATTAAAACACTGACCCAACTTTGTACAGTATATCCCACCCCCTGGTAAGAATAAATGAATCTCTTGTGTCCTAAACTAGTTTCTTGTTTTATTTATTGGGAAAAATAGAGATAGGAAAGCATTATATGGATAAAATTATTAGTTTTCTCCCATCTACTTTATGTTGTTTTTTTTGTAACAGCCTTAAACCACTTTAAAAGACTGTGAAGTCCTTTTTTTTTCCTTTTAAATCCCTGAAATTATTGTATCTCTTTCTTCCAGTGAATCTTAGATGAGAACCATCAAAGACACTGACTCTGCTGCAGACCTTAGCTCGTTCCTCCTGAGACTATAGTAGAGAATTAGGTTTTATATGTAGCCTAAATATGTCCTTCTAAATAATAACATGTAGACTTAAAATTTTGCTCTACTTCAAAAAGCCAAACAAAGTGTGTACCATTCTCTGTGTATACGTGCATAGTTATCATATATATCAACAAACAGCAAAGATTACATTGGAAAAGTCTAATTGATATGAGAAAACAATGCAAATTCCTAGAGTAAATAAAAATTCAAACTCAAAAAATAGTAAAAGGACGATGAGATGTATACCTCTATAAGAAATACCTACTCTATTTTAGATGTTTTCTAAATTAGCTATTCTTGCATTCTATCTTCTCTGTGCATGCATTTGTGCATACATGTGAAAACAAGAAGAAAGTTGGAGAAAGAGGACTCGGGTCGGGTCACAGTCCTGTCTTTGAAGGGCTGAGTGATCTTTCTATGGACTAAGTGTTTCTAATATTCTACTTTTAAAATGTAATATGTAGAGCTGTATCCATTTACACAGTACAATTTTTTTT
>ML111486.1:36719-129129 GCA_003697995.1 Taxidea taxus jeffersonii | reverse complement strand
CCCCCCTTCTTTGTTTCTCCTTCTTATTCTTTTTATTTAATGTGTTAAAAGGGATATACAGATGCAGTGATGATAAGAATATAAACTGATAAAAACTTTTCCCAAAAATAGCATGGTTCTTTTCCCAAAAACCATAAAAATGCTCATATGCTTCAACACATAGTTCATTTTACTGATATGTGTCCATAAATCATGAGTCCTCAAGAAATAAGAAGTAATATACAAAAAAAGTTCTTATAACATTTTTTACATTATCTTTTAAAAAGTCTAAATGTATAACACTGTGAATTTAAATAAATAACAAATACCAAACTGGTGGAATCTACTGTAGCTCTTTTAAATGAACAATTAGAAAAATGGACAGCAAAGTATTAAAATAGTTATATTAAGTGAAAAAGTAAAGTATATTAAATTTAGTCTAGACTGTATGTATGTAGATGGTATAGAAGAAAAAAATCACAAGTGCATATTCAGTGGGACCCGAATAAAGTATAGAAAAATGAAAAACATTCTTTTTTTTAGGAAGGTAGAATAGGTAATTTCTTATTTGCAATATTATTGTTACAGTGTTATACATGCCACGCATTTTAATGCCTTTACCTATAACAGAATCAGTGGTGAGTATTCCATATTTTTAGAGCTTTCTTCAAGACATTCTCGCCTGAATTGCCAAGTATGGCAGATTCTGTTGGTTTCTACCCAATCTCCATTCTTCCTTCCATTCTTATAACCAAATGTGCAGTTTGGTCACAAAGAACCCTGTTAAATAGGCTCATTTCCCCCCTGAAACTTTGCAACCAGAACAACCATCTCAGTTCTGGTAAGGTCACTGGTTGAGGCTTCTGGAAAAGCTCTTTAAAAAGTGATGGGCTCAGCTGGCATACAGCTTTTGTCCTTGTCTTTGCCCACAGCCTTTCCCATGTTCTAGTCTAGGGTGCAGATACCACGCCTATAGGCAGAGCAGCCATTTTGCAGGATACCCATGAGGATAAAGGAGATGTGCAAAGGGTGGCAGGGCAGGAAGAAGAGGGAGCCTAGTCCCTATCGGTGTCATGGAGCTGTCATGTCACATGATTTAAATGAACTCTGGATTTCTTGTTGTGTAAGCAAACTGAACTTATCTGGGAAGTCACTACAGTCAAGTGTGCTATGTTGGAACCAAACAAAATCTTACTTGGTACAACACAAAAGGAAAGAACAGAAATACAAAGTTATCCTAGTAACATAAAGAGAACCACTATCAGCTTCAAGGGCAGCGATGGGCACGTGGAAAGGATCAGAAGATGAATTCTTTGAGGCATCCCTCAAGGAGCCTTCTTAACAAAGTACAATTACCAGAAGACCTCATTTATGTCATTATATGAACTCTGGCTGCAGACCCGAACACTTCTGAGCTCTCAGAGGAGCTCTCTGACTCAAATCTGACTGGTACGAATCTTTCCATTTTGGGTGTAGTGAAAGTGTATGCCACTTTTAAAATCCCACTCCTAAATGTATATTTGCACAAACACTCAAGCTACATGTAAAATAATGCTTCTTCTTACAGCACTGTGTTAATAATGGAAAAGCAACATTTAAATGTCCAATAACGGAGTAAATAAATTATGGTATTAAACACCTACATTTTAGGATACTCTACAACTTTTTGTAAGTTCAGGTCTGTAAACACCACTAAAGTTCATTGTTTTTGTTTGGTTTTGTTTTTGTTTTGTTTTGTTTTTTTTGGAGATTTTATTTATTTATTTGACAGAGAATCACAAGTAGGCAAAGAGGCAGGCAGAGAGAGAGGGAAGCAGGCTCCCCGCCGAGCAGAGAGCCTGAAGCGGAGCTTAATCCCAGGACCCTGGGATCATGACCTGAGCCAAAGGCAGAGGCTTTAACCCACTGAGCCACCCTGGTGCCCCTAAAATTCATTGTTAATTTTAAAAAGCAAGTAGTCAAAATATGATCCCATGTATTGAAAATAAAAATAAGCATATTAGATATTTATGTAAAAATGCATAAACAGAGGACTGGAAGGGTACACCCCAAATTATTCACCATTCACAGTGATTACCCCTGAGGAAAGAATGCCCTGTCAGCATTTGTGTTGTTTGAATGTGTACAATTACGACTTGTGTGATTTAAATATTTTTCAAAGATACTTTGGCAAGCGAAGTTGTTTTGGCAGTGTTTCACCACACTTTGTTAAATTTAAACACATTGTTCTTAAGAAATATTATACACATTTTTAAATAAAATTTAGTTTTGAACATAATGTTTTCTACAAACATGTTTGAAAAGGGGAAAGCATATTTATACCTGAAAAGTTAAGACTGTAAAAAGTTGTTGGAATTTAAATAAAATCCAGTGGAGCTAACAGTCCTTGCAGCTATAGTCCTCAGTCTCCTAGTAAAGATTCCAGCACAGACGCTGGTCTGCAAAACCTTCCCTGAGACTACACGTCCAACTCTTTGTATCTTTGAAGGAGGACACTGGTTGGGTTCTGTGCAGACTGCAACACACAGACCGGGAGATGATGCCAGCCTTCTAGACAGAAAGAAATCTTGCTAGCAGAGGCCCTGACACAACAGCTGACAGCCAGCCACAGCCAGAGTAATGAGACATTGACCCACCCCTGAGAGGCGTGCGTCCCATCAGCCTTCCCTCCTCATCACCTCCCTTCCGGCTTCAACAATGAAGGAAATGAACCAAGTGTTGAGTTAACCTAGAGTGTGTGCCTGGGTCATCAGGGATTTCTCTTGGCGTGGCCTACCCTTTGAATTCTGGACATAGGTATTTTACATTCAAATGTGACTCAGAGTAAAGCAACAATGCAAACGTCTTGAGGTGTTACTCATGATTTAGGGATAGAGGAAGAGGAGAAGGGACAGACTCTGAGATCAAATAGATGCAAACTCAAATCCAGACGCTGCTGGAGTCTGTGTGCACTTGAGCAAGTGAACTTAATCCCTTTGTTCCTAAATCTGTACAGTGTGCTTTGGTGGGCTGGAAAATATTCCCTGCACAAAGAGATAGCCAAGTCTCGGCAGATATGATTAAGTTACGGGTTTTGAGATGGGGAGATGACCCAGGTGGGCCCCACATGCAATCACATCTATCTTTACAAGAGGGAAGCCGAGGGAGATTTGACATTGAGGAGAAAGAGGCACTGCAACCACAGAGGCAGAGCTTGGAGTGAGGCAGTCACAAGTCAAGCAATGCCAGCAGCCGCCAGAAGCTGGAAGAGGCGAGGAATAGATTCCCCCTAAGAGCCTCACTAGCTCTCCTGACACTTGCTTTCAGCCCAGTGACACTGACTTTTGGACTTCAGACCTCCAGAACTTTGACAGGTTTCTACTGTTTCAAGCCACCAAGTTTGTGGTCATTTGATACAGTAGCCAGAGGAAACTAATGCAACGGAAACATAACAGCTGTCTTGTAGAGTGGCTATGAGAATTCATGATTTTCTGCACAAAGTTTACAGCACAGTGACAATCACATAATAATCAGCAAATGGTATTATTATTGTTGTCAATATTATTATTTAAATATTTTTAAAAATTAATTTTAAAATAATTTCAATTAGGAATTTGCCCATTCCCTGCCTAACCCTGCATATACTCAGACCGTATCTGGAAAAGTATAAAACAACCATAGCATAATCTGCAAGGGAGGCCAGAACAGTAGGAAGCACAAAACAAAGTTCCAGTCATTCATTCATCCTTCCAACCAACATTATTTTTTTTAAAGATTTTATTTATTTATTTGTCAGAGAGAGAACGAACGAGCACAGGCAGACAGAGTGGCAGGCAGAGTGGCAGGCAGAGTGGCAGGCAGAGTGGAAGGCAGAGGCAGAGGGAGAAGCATGCTCCCCGCCGAGCAAGGAGCCCGATGTGGGACTCCATCCCAGGACGCTGGGATCATGACCTGAGCTGAAGGCAGCCGCTTAACCAACTGAGCCACCCAGGCGTCCCCTTCCAACCAACATTTACAAAGACCTACACTATCGCAGGCACAAGACCAGGCACTGAAATGCAATACAAATGAGAAACAATTCCTATCTTCAAGAAGCTCATAGTTCATGAGAATAATCGCCATAGAAACTATAACGTCACGTGTTAATCCTTCTAATAGAAGGATTTCCATGGGGCCATGGACCTCCCAAGTCTCCCCAGAATTCCCAGAAGATGCGTAAGTGGAATCTTAAAGAATGATGAGGAGCTGACTGGGGAGAATCTGGATAAAACATTAAGGCAGGGAAATCATTTGGGAAAGACACAAAGACGAACAGCAAATGCTTCTGTAAGATTCAGGTCTAGGGCTCGGGGAGGGGGAGAGAGAAGAGCAGCAGGACCCAAAATGAAAAGAGAGTTACGGGTAAGACAGAAAGAAAATCCTGATTCGGCCCCATCCAAGAGGCCTTATTCTTCCCAGGATGGGTGGTCCTATGTCTTTGGAGAGTGCCCATCTGGCTTCAGTCACTGGGCAAATGTCAGCACTGCACACACAGAGGCAGAAGAGGAGGGTGGGAGAAACCAAGGGGAGCTGCTGGTCCTCACTTCTCAGCCACCTCAGTCACCTGAATCTGCCCCTCTTCCCACTGCCCAATCTAATAGATTTATCATGAAAAAACAAAACAAAACAAAACAAAAAAAAAAACGGGGGCACCTGGGTAGCTCAGTGGGTTGAAGCCTCTGCCTTCGGCTCAGGGCATGATCCCAGGGTGCTGGGATCGAGCCCCACATCGGGCTCTCTGCTCAGCGGGGAGCCTGCTTCCCTTCCTCTCCCTGCCTGCCTCTCTGCCTACTTGTGATCTCCATCTGTCAAATAAATAAAATATTGAAAAAAAAAAAAAACGGATTCACCTTATATTGGTTTCATTCTACATATATTGAGCCATGTGTCCCCTCCTTTCTGATTTAACTAGCAATGTGAACCCATCTCTTTTTAGTCTCCCAGAAATTGGTTAAAATTTTTGGCTTGCTGATATCCCTACTCCAGGTCCCTGTACTTGTAAGACTGCATCACCTTTTGTACTTTCTATCGTCATTTCAGTGGGGTTTTTTAGGAGAGATGAAACCTTGTGTTCAGTGAATCATAAGCCAAGCTTGGACTGATCCTGTGGGCAGCAGAGTCCACTCAGGTATAGTAATAAGTATAACTGTGTATGTGCCTCTGGTTTTGTGTGAAGAAAAAGTTAAGGACAGGAGACATGAGGGGACATGACATGCTAATTACTTTCAAAGGACTGACAAAGGACTGACTCAGTAAAGATTAGTTGAGAGCTACCAAAGGCTAGGAAAGATGCTTGATGTTTTCCTTTTCTCTCTCTCTCTCTTTTTTTTTAAGATTTATTTATTTATTTATTTGACAGAGAGATCACAAGTAGGCAGAGAGGCAGGCAGAGAGAGGAAGGGAAGCAGGCTCCCCGCTGAGCAGAGAGCCCGATGCAGGGCTCCATCCCCGAACCCTGGGATCAAGATCTGAGCGGAAGGCAGAGGCTTTACCCCACTGAGCCACCCAGGCGCCCCCTTTTCTTTTTTTAAAAAGAAGATTTTATTTATTCATTTGAGAGAGACAAGAGTATGAGCAGAGGGGAGAGACAGAGGGGGAGGAGAAGCAGATTCCCTGCTGAGCAGGGAGCCTGACGCAGGGCTCCATCCCAGGCCCTGGAGATCATGACCTGAGCTAAAGACATACTCTTAACCATCTGAGCCTCCCAGGTGCCCTGAAGCTTGGTGTTTTCATACAGAAAATGAAAGGCAGCTCTTGCTCACTGGAAGCCAAGTAAGCTTACAGTGACCTTATGGGAAGGTATCCAGGAAGCTGTCTAGCAGAAGTGACATGTGAGTCTGGCCAGAAGAATGTAAACATAGTCCTGATGGGGATAAGACGATACCAACATATTTCAAGTTGGGAAATAATATGACCAAGCTTCTTCACGTGTCATTACAAACATATTTTGGGGGGTAAGGTGTGATTTGATGCTATTGAGAAACTCTTGGAGTAATCTGTCTGAATGATAACTCAAGGCCTAAGTGCTGCTCACCTACTTATTGTTCCAACAAGGGATGACATGCAAGTGAAGTACTTATTATTTTTTTTAAATATTTTATTTATTTATTTGACAGACAGAGATCACAAGTAGGTAGAGCAGCAGGCAGAGAGAGAAAGAGGAGGAAGCAGGCTCCCTGCGGAGCAGAGAGCCCGATGTGGGGCTCGATCTCAGGACCCTGAGATCATGACCTGAGCCGAAGGCAGAGGCTTTAACCCACTGAGCCACCCAGGTGCCCCTGAAGTACTTATTATTGCGCTGAGAACAAAGCAGCTACTCAGTAATGATAAGAGTGTACAAACTTTTCTCTCTTTGGTTCTCTTAACAATCTCGCAAAGTGTTATTAAAAATGTATTACAGTGAGGAAACCAAGGCTCAGGATATTTAAGTGACTTACCAAAGGGCTCACAGCTTGTAAGTGGCAGAGTTGAAAATTAGCTCCAAATTGGTCTAACTCCCACATTGGGGCACTTTGTAACATCAGCCCATATAGCTCACTGTCTGAATAATTCTGGGATCCAGAAATCCACTTGGCAGAGATACAGATGGAATTCAGACACATGAGCACAAACACCTCCAAAACCTTCGATTCTGTGTTTCCACTGTTCTCCAGAATAGAAGCAAACCTACAGAACCTGAAAATAATCCAGAGCACATCTGACAGCAGGGAGTGAGAGAAGTGATGTGGGCACTGCAGGTTCCTGAGATTACTTGATTTCTGTTTCCATTAATGGACAGCATCTACCACATTATTTAGGATAATTAACTGCAAGTCTCAAAGGGATATGCCCATTCCCTCTCTATTGCCTCTCTGACGGACATAAGACGGATGGACATAAGAACGAGGTTAGAAGAAATGACAAAATACCTCTATGAAGATGAGTTCCTTGATTTGCGCTCCAACTATAAATCCATATTTATTTTTTTCTTCTATCCTCCCATACCTCGCTTAATATCATTGTCTTAGTATGATTTCTAAGGATAAAGAACTCTGGAGGAATTTGTATTAACCAATTACCCCAAGAACCAGCAAACACAAGCTCATGACATTTACTTAAAATTCTCAATTCTGTGGATATGTCAAGGTCTTTATAAACAAAACTGACTTTTTCAGGGTCAGTAAATTAGCATCATGTCCAGAATAATCATTTTCACAAGGGGAATGACATGTCCTTATTTTCCACCCCTATTCATTGGTGACAGGAGCCATCCCAAGTAATTTGCAAAATAAATTCTGAAAATCATATGGAAATACATCTAGGATATCTTTGTTGTTTTTTTTTTTAAAGATTTTATTTATTTATTTGACAGACAGAGAGAGATCACAAGTAGGCAGAGAGGCAGGCAGAGAGAGAGAGGGAAGCAAGCTCCTGCTGAGCAGAGAGCCCGATGTGGGACCCTGAGATCATGACCTGAGCTGAAGGCAGAAGCTTAACCCACTGAGCCATGCAGGCACCCAATCTAGGATATTTCTGTAATGAAATAAAAAGTTTTCTGTATGCAACGGGGGTGGGGGCTAAGGGGGTAAGAAAAGAAAAAATGAAACAAGATGGGATTGGGAGGGAGACAAACCAAAAGAGACTCTTAATGTCATAAAACAAACTGAGGGGGGTGGGGCGGAGGGGGGTTGGGAGAGGATGGTGGGGTTACATTATATGTTTAAAAAAAATGGGACGCCTGGGTGGCTCAGTTGGTTAAGCGGCTGCCTTCGGCTCAGGTCATGATCCCAGCGTCCTGGGATTGAGTCCCACATCGGGCTCCTTGCTCAGCAGGGAGGCTGCTTCTCCCTCTGCCTCTGCCTGCCTCTCTGTCTGCCTGTGCTCGCTCTCTCTCTCTCTCTCTCTCTAACTAATAAATAAATAAAATCTTAAAAAAAAAATTGAAAAAAAAATTATCTGTGTCATGAATGGTGAAAGAGAAGAGGATCTATGGAATTCATACCCAAGGAAAACTACAAACTTGTAAAGAAACTATTTTCTTCTTTGATGAATTTTGTTTCCAAGTGTTTCACAAGACAACACTGGTGTGATCAGTAAGACCATCCAGGTGGATTCATATCGGAGAACTTACATATAGCAAACTGATTAGGAAATAACAATGGACTTTGAATGCTTCAATGGCCAAAACTTTCCTTGATGGTGAAAAGAAGAAACTAGATTTTTAATCTAATAGAGGTCTACCCTGAAATTCCACTCCTAGTAATAAATCCAAAACAACTGAAAGCAGAAACTCGAACAGATACTTGTATATCCATGTTCACAGCAGCGTTATTTACAACTGCCAAAATGTAGAAACAATCCAAATGTCCATCAGTGGATAAATAGATTACAAAATGTGGTATATACACATAATAGGATATTATTCAGCCATAAAAAGAATGTAATTTTTATATATACTACAACATAAATGGGCCTTAAAAATATCATGTTTAGTGAAATAAACCAGATACAGAAAGACAAATATTGCATGATTTCACTTATACAAGGTGCCTAGCTAGAACTGGCAAATTCAAGGGCTGGGGGGTGGGGAAGAAGTTGCTGTTTAATGGGTGCAGAGTTTTTATTCAGGAAGATGAAAATGTTTTGGATATAAATGGTAATGATAGTTACACAACATTATGAATATATTCATACAATATATTATATAATATATATTATATTATATAATATATTGTATGAATATAATAATAATAATATTCATATAATGCCACTGAACAACCCACTTGCAAACAGTTAAAGTGATAAATATTATGCTGTATAGATTATACCATAATGTGTTTAAAAAAAAGAAATGCTATCAATATCAGCATAAAAAGATTTAGTTAATTTAGGATTATAAATTATAACAAAATGAGTTTTCAGAAGTTTTAAAATTAATAGACCCTTGAAGAATCTTCTGGATGTTATGGAACTCTTCTCTAAGGAAAAAAAAACCCCACTCTGTTGTGTATAATTTGGGGGACAGGGGTTATGAGACAGCAGTCACAGGAGACCCAACAAGACTTGAAGGCCCTCTATTGAGGATATCAGATGCCTTTCACGGAAGGAAGGGAAATCTTGCTGGTATGGGATCTCCAGCTTTAGCTCCAGGTCTAGAAAAACTCTGAAGTCACAGATGGACTAATAGAACAAAAGGACACCATTATCGGTCCAAAAGCTCATGGACTCGTGAGTGCAATTTCAGCACTGCCTAAACTAAATGCCTTTCTCAATTCTGAATGGTAATAAAATCAGCACAAAGGATAAAGAATTAAACAGTATGACCTCACTCATTAAAATACAGAACCATGTTAATAAGCTACTGCATTCATCTTTTGGGTTTTTGTTTTGTTTTAGTTTGGTTTTTTTTTTTAAGGAAAACTTAATAACATCCTTTCTGAATGAAAAGAGGTTTTTGTATCCGGTTGTAATTTGAGAAGGAACAACTAAAATTATACATTTCAGAGAAATAAACACCCTTTCATTACCGGTCACAAGGTTCTATTTTTACACTGCTAGTTAAGGCTTACTATTCTCTCTGAAATTTCTTGTATTGGCAGCACTTTTATGCATTTAGTAAAAATTGGTACTTTATAATCCTGGGATGTGAAGTGGAACAAATTCAGAAAGTTTTAAATAACAATTTTCTTTGTTTCTAGCTCTCAATTTATTAAGCATTCAGCTTCTATGTTGACTTATTCTCAACAAATTCAAATAATAAAAACATTTAAGTATAGACTATTGCTACCCCATTTCTAATAAATGTACAAGTCGGTACTTGCCAATGAAAAGTACAAGAAGGAGAATAAGGAAAAGCCATGTCAATTGTGTATTTACACTTTTAAGATAAATAATGGATCCTTTTGAGATTTTTGTTAATATAGAGCACCGCAAAGTCAAATGACACATGTAATTAAGTCTAGCCTAGCAATAGTCTTTGACCATTCCCAAATCTAAATATAATTCAGTGTTTTATTTTAAGTTCATATTCATCCTACCATATAATCTAACAAATTCAGCCTGACAGAGTTTTCCAAAACGACATCTGCCCCCTGAGGCACAACATCCCATTTTCATTGCCCGGCTGATCTCATTTCCTTTTATCTGTATTTAATACTTTCTCTCCTGAATTAAGACAAACGCCATAGGAAAGAGGGACTAAGAAACACCTTTAAGGCTTTCCACCACACTCTGTTTAGAATTCAGTCAGTGTATAGTCAACCAAGACTTACTCCATTTGCATGGTTAAGAGTAATGCTTTTTACCATGGTGATAACTAGAAATAAATGTGATTATTTAAAGATTTGCTTAAACACTTTAATATTTATATCTTTTTTGTAAGTCACAATTGTACTATGGTCTATAAATCTTTGGATAATTTGATAAGCGGTACAATTGAGCAGCATTCTCCAAAAGGTAGCAAGCATATTGACACTGATGTACAAGATGATTTTACATGGGTGATTGTTAGATTTTTGTAATAGCTATATTTTTATTTTTATGTTTTTCTCATATCTATTGCAAATAATGCTGCATTTCCATTCATAGCAGAAACAGAACATTTTCTTTTTGAATAGTTTTATTTAAATTAAGAATGGATCTATGTGAAAAATCTATTAAGTAAATAAGATTACGTGTCACAGCAAAAATTGGGAAAAGGATACAAATAGGAATATACACTGTACAGAGACATAAAGAAAGGAATAATCAGTGCGCTTGAGTCTGAAATGAATTCCCTTAGAAGGAATTCCCTAAAAGGACTAGGAAAGAGAAAAAGCATTCCAGACAAAGGGGGCTATGTACAAAGACTCTGACATGAGCTCTACACTTGGTATATGTGAGCGATGGTGGGTTCAGGTGGCTGGTAGGGATGAATGAAAAAGCCTGTGAGTCAGAGAGGCAACAAGGTAACAGATCACAAAAGACCTACTTTGCTGTACTAAAATTAACATGCACTTTAAAATTAATGTAGACAACAGGAAGCCAATGAAGGATTTTAAGTGAGAAGTAACAGGCTGATTTGTGTTGTAAAAGAGAATTCTGGAATAGCTTAGAACTGAGGAAGGTAAGGAGACCATGAGAGAGAGGATAGTTAGACCGCATTGTAGAGGCAGAAAGCATGGTATAATGTATACTATGTGTACACCTGAAACTAATGCAACATATTTCAACTATACTTCAATTAAAAAAACTACACACAAAATATTTCTGAATGACAAGGGTCACATAGATATCCTTAAAAGCAAGTAGGGGAGTAAAAGGAAAGCCTTTTACTACCATCCCAGAAAAGGTTCATATGATTAATACATAAAGAGCTCCTCCAACTCAATAGAAATATTATTTCAATTTTATTACCTTATCATGAAAAAAAATCACGAGAACAGGTAACTCACATAAAACATGAGTTCTAATTCACATAAAAAACAGAAAAGCATAACAAATGTATGAAAACAGTACAAGTTATTGATGATCATGAACATAGGAGTTTAAGAGAATGAACTACGGCATTTTGCCCATCCAGATTGTTAAAAACTGATAATATTTAGTGTTAGGTTGACGGCCCTGGGAATGCAGGAGGAACAAGAAAATGGCCGCCAGGCCGCCATCTTCCCCTACCCAGGACTTTCCCACCAGGACATCTGTCAAGGACATGTCACCTTGAGTAAACCAAAACCTATTCGAGAAACGGAAACCAGCCACTTTGGGACTTTCCAACCCCCAACCTCTAACTTTACCAAATATGGTCATGAGCCTCCACCCTGCCTTGGCCCAAAAAAACTCACTCAACCCCTTCCCACGCACAACTTCCCCGACTCTCCTCTCCTGAGTCTCAGAACCTTGCCCGAGGGCGCCTTTAATAAACCTTGCCTTGCGCCTATCTCGCCTGGTGTCGTGTGTATCTCGCCTGTAAAACCTTACATTTAGAGTGTATAAAAGAACACTTTCATATAATGTTAGTGGAACAATAAATTGATGCAGGGAATGTACCATCAATAGGTAAATGGCTTGTCTTACTCAAAGGAATTTACAGTCTTAAAGTTATATTCACAAAAGCTCCAAAAGAAGAAGAAAAATGGGGATGTTAATATGTTCAGGATCTAACCCAACCAAAAGAGTGTGTGCCACATTTATGAAAAAAACTACGCACTTTACCTTCCCTCCTCCACAAAAAAATAAATAAATTCATTAACTGGTCTAATGTAGTGGAGGTGATCAGGGAAAACAGAGGAAAAATCTGAGATATTTAAGAGAGGGAAATTATAGATTTTAGTGACCTGGTATGTGGGAGGTAACAAGAGGAAAGAATACATGCTCCATTTTTGGCACTTCGGTGGTATCATTCCCTCAGATGAGAATTACAAAAGAATGTTTGAGAATAAATATAATTAGTTCATCTTAGGACCTGATAGTTTTGAGGAACCAATGGTCTGCTCAAGTGAAAATATCCATTAGACTGTTGAATATTTGAGTATGGATCTCAGGAGAGGATCCGGGCTGATGATCTATTTTTCAGAGTCAACAGGAGATGGTGAAAACCTGGCTTTGGTGAAGGGAATTTATGTATAGTTAAGAGGGAAGAACTATGACAGGAGCTTTGAGAATACCAGTGAGTAAAGGGAGAGCAGAAGAAGGAAGCACACTGCTATGGTTTGAATATTTGTGTCTCCCCCAAGTTCATACATTGAATTCTAACCCCCAAAGGTGATGGTGTTAGGAAGTGAGGTCTCTGAGAGGAGACTGGTCATGAGGGTGGAGCCCCCTGGAATGGAACTAACACTATTATAAGAAACCCCACAGAGAGTCCCTAGCCTCTTCCACCATTTGAGGACAAAGCAAGAAGGTAAATGCTATGGACCAGGAAGAAGGCTCTCAACAGAGTACAACCATACCAATACCCATCTTGGACCTCTAGCCTCCAGGATTGTGAAAAATAATTTTCTGTGTTTATAAGCCACCTAGTCTAAGATATTTTATTGCAGTAGCCCAAACAGACCAAAACACACACCATGGAGATTTTGAGGGGTGACTTCATGGACCCACACCCAGGCGCAGGCAGAAGGTGTGTCCTTCCCTCAGCCAACTGGCCTGGACACCCAGGCCTCAGTTCTGCCGCCAAGTAGGAGCCTAAGTCTGTGCCTACCAGCCCCTCATCATTGCTAGAAAAACAGTGTAAGTGAAGGTGAGCTAATGCATCTTCTTTGTCTGAGTTGGGGGATGCATCATTAGTTCTAAGGGAAGAAAGAACACTGTTCCTAAGGAAGAGTCTTGGAGCCAGTGGCCACATGGGTTCTTGGCCCACAGACACCTTCTCGCCTGGATCCAGACACAATGAAGCTGGCAGGAAAATAATCATCTCTCTTTTCTCATACATTATTGAGCAATCTATGCCCTTTTGCATATACACACAAAAATAATCATATTAGTCCAATTGGATTAGTTCAATGCATATCATTTGTAAGCCTCCTGAGAAAAGATGGAGAATACTTTCCTTTGTTTTCAGAAAATCTGATTGAAGCAGATCATACATATGTTTACAAAGGATAAAGAGCCAGATTAATTTAAGTATGTAAAGCTACAGGGAGCATTAGTCACAGACATCATTCATTAACAAAAGCCATCTGAAAAAACTAGAATAAAAAAATCATCAATGACTTGTTGAAATTCACTAAAATATACTCCAATCCATAGTCTTTACTTAGCAAATCTCAAGGTGAATTTATTTACAAAATCAAATCCTATTCTACTGTTCTTTCACAGAAAATCTCAGGGTAAATTTAGCTATAAAAATCAAAATCCAGTGTAAGGAAAAAACAATTAAACATATTGAAAATGAAGCAAAAGTTTAGAAATAGGAAGTAGTATGAGTAACAAATGAAATCAAATATTCTGAACATCCTTTATCTATTCTTTTTTCCCCCTAGTCTTAAAAGTAAAAACCAAATTTTTATGGATCCCCAATTCAGTATTTGCTGTTAAATAACATCTAAAAATTAAAAAGATTAGCATTTAAATCACTGTGTCTCACCGAGTTCTTTTAATAAAGTCTAGTAAAACCATAACTATGGGATCTTGAATTTGCTTGGTCTTTGGGCAGGACTGTGAAATCTTTTAATACACAATGATGTTTGTTGCAGTGTTCTTTATTATAATAGTACTCAACATATGTTTCCATTCTTCATGAAAAATAAAATTATTCTTTACCTAGGAACATACTGAAATTCCATGGCTAATTAATTATACATTATTTTTTCTCAGAACACAGATACAGAATATTTTTAACCCTGCTGAACCAAAAAACCCTGCAATATTGCTAAATTTCAAAAGAGGAAGACAATGGATTTTCACCTATGCTGGATGACATTTAAAATCTGTGTGTCCTCTTGGCCTTCCAAATACATGTGGCTCACAACATGAAAGAAAGGAATCAGAAAAGAAATAAAGAGTAAGGGGAAAAAATTGAGGCGGGATGACAGGCTCATTAAAATGTGCAGAAAGCATCTCTGACTCCCTCGAGAAAGCTGTTATCGTCAAATAATCACATTGACGAACATGGAAAGAGTGGACTCTGGCAGGGGCCTTATATTGGACCCAAGAAGTTGGTGATTATATCCTGGAAATGTGACCCAGTGAAAGCCTGGCTGCTTTGTTGCTTAATAGAGTTCACAGAAAATGCTTGTCTACAAAATGAGATTTCTCCTCCATTCACTGTGCAGCCTGGGAGTCTTGACAGGATGAGCAGGGGGCCATTTCTCCTAATCAAGGGGGGGCGGCGAGGACCCCTGGGGGCCGAAGATTGTAAGCAATCAAGCTCAATGTTGCAGGGAAGAGCTCTTGCCTTCTGCTCAGTTGTCAAGTGCTCATAAAGGAAGGGTTAAGGAAGCTGCTAGAATTTGGCAGACATAAGGGATAATAGGTTAGATGGACCCATTTTTCTTAGCAATTATCCCATTTCCATCTCTGAGGCTAGGAGAAATATTCCCTTGTTGCCGAAGCAGCCTATCTATGTATACTGTTTAGCTCTAATTAGAATCTTTGTTAGTGTTTCCATTTTCTCACCCTGTGGTTCAAAAATCTTAGGTATACTTTAATCTGAAGGCACTGAAAGGAACATTTTCCCTCGATGCAGCTGGACTGTGGGACAATGAGGAGGACAATGTCAGGGGGAGGGTAATGAGATGAAATAGTATAGTCAGGGCCACCGGTGAGGGAGGCCTTGGAAAAACTTCAACTCTGGGTTTGTAAATTGGGATGCATTCTCAAATCATGATGATTTCTGGTTTAAATATGATTTGTATTTTTTTAATGAAAAGGCAAATAGCAAAAATGTGTACTTTGTGATTCCTTTAATATTTGTGAATGTATATACTTGTATGTTTTCTTGACATATGAATTTAAATGCATTAAAAAGAACAGAAAATTATACTCTGCTATTAATGATAACTATTTCTAGGGTGTCAGTGGGCTTAGAGGCAGGAGTGAAAAGAGACTAACTCTTTAATCATGAACAGTTCTTCGATGTTTGGAATGTCCCACAGGAATGCATTCATGTGTTACCTGTGTAGATTAATAAGTACTTTGCAAAAGATGGGGGAGCAGTAAATGTGGTTGGTCTATGATTGGATCTGGGCATGGATGTGGAATAAAATTTTATCATAGATTCAAGGATTTCCAGACACAACTATAACCGAGGGATATTCTAAAATGAATATTCACACCCAGGAGTTTCTGTCCCCATCAAAAGGTTCTTTGAGGTTAGGTTACAGATGACTAAGTGCTTGAAGGTCACAAATCTTACATGGGTGTTTATCAAAATAATCATGTCTTCCCTGGAATCCTCAAAATGTTCCTGACACCATATTACAAGAGCTCTTCAAATGGTTCCTAACTCTGTAAATAATACGCTAAGCCCGCCAAAGTGTGAAAATTGAGGCCCAACCTTGACATGCTGGCTGTGTTACCACCAGAACTGGTGTGATTTCCCTGTTGTGGGTGCACACCCTATACATGAGAGACTTAACACAAAAGTAAATTGAAATGTCATGGTTTTCTGCTTTTTGTTGTTTTTTTTTTCATACTGAAACGTTTACATGCCTAGGAGCTGGCACAATATGCTGTAGTTCAGGACACATCCCGGGAATTTGGGAACAGCTCACTTTCTAACATAAGACCAAAAACTACCTAACAAATCTCATATAACACTTGGAAATGCAAGCTAAGAAGCCAAGTGAAAATATTTTTGATTGTGGGTTTTCAGCCTGAGCATTAAGCTCTGGTTTTAGTGCGCCCTGGAGTTGGTAACTTCCTCCATATGTCTCTGTTTGTTAGAGGTACGCGTGCTTCAATGCAGTGATGAGGGGTTGGGTGGCAAATGAGTCAGGAAATGTTCAAAATGAAAGCCAGGCATTCAGTCATTCACATCCTCCTCTCTCCAGCTTCAAGGGGCAGGTTCATGCCCTGCCTCATGCAGTTTCTAGAACAGAGGGCCAAATTGGCCCAAATGTCTAAAATCCTTTTAGTTGAATCCATTATACTAATATCTGACAATTATGAACTAAGTCTCATTTAACATGCTTGGACGCTCTCACTTAAAAGGCAATAATTACTGAAAAGAGTGAGTTGTATAAACCTGTTTCCCAGCACGTGGGTTGACAAGACACCCCACTGGTTATGAAGCAACCATCAGGCAGAGCTTTTTATATTTAATGTTGAACAAATTATCCTTCATAAATGGCAGATTGAGGATTCTCACTGTCAATCTTGCTTTCCATTCGGTTACATTTTCATTTCACAGAACATCTTGAATCTAGCTGAGGGAGGTCCCTAAAAATACAGAGTAAAAATAAATGCAAAAGGAAGAAGTCTAATAAGAACCTCTCTGCTAAGTCAGTAACAGTTAGGTATCTTCTTGGTGAAAACTCCCTCAAAGGGTGACTTTAAAAACCCTAAGGTCAGTGTGTGCCTCTGCATCCACGGCCAGGGTACCAAGAGGCATGGGGTTGGGAAGACTTGTGTTTGCGCCATATCAAGTGTCTTACATCGCAAAAATATATAGAATATAAAGCTGCAAGGCACTGTTAAAGGTCATCTAATTTGACCCACTGTGGAAATTTCCATTCAAATGGAAATTCAAACTCCATAATGGGTCATTCAAGGTCTCCTGAAAGGAATCCTTTGCATTGCTGGGCAGCTCTCCCCCCAAGTTCTTGATCATGAGCCTCAACCTATAGACTTTCTTTTTCTTTCATATCAAATATATTGTATTATTTGTTTCAGGGTACAGGTCTGTGATTCATCAGTCTTATATAATACTCAGTGCTCATTACAACACATACCCTCCTTAATGTCCATCACCCAGTTACCCCTCCCTCTACTGCACTCCCTTCCAGCAACTCTCAGTTTATTTCCCAAGATTAAGAATCTTTTATGGTTTGTCTTCTTCTCTGGTTTCGTCTTGTTTCATTTTTATTTCTACCCGTTTGCCCCTCCAGAGAAACATACTCCCTCTGATTTTGCACCACAAACCTTCTTTGCTAAAATATAAAATTGTATGATCTCCCTTAAAAATGTTTTAAATCATGATATCATTTTATGAGGAATAAGATACAAAGTAATTTTAAATGATTTCCATTTTATATGAGGATATTATTAAACATTCTGCTAGAAAATTTGTTTTATTATGATCAGGACTACAGACCAAACATGCAAAGATAAATTTTTATTTTTCCCCATTTATCAAGTTCTATAAATGATGTAATTTACTTTAATCATGTGAAAAAATGCATTCAAGATATATTGTATGTAGTTTGCAAAAGAATGAAACTTGAACTGAAGTTTAAATTTTATGTATCTGTTTCAGTATCAAGAATGTTGTTTACAGGGGCGCCTGGGTGGTTCAGTGGGTTAAAGCCTCTGCCTTCAGCTCAGGTCATGATCCCAGGGTCTTGGGATCGAGCTGCATTGGGCTCTCTGCTCAGCTTGCTTCCCTTCCTCTCTCTCTGCCTGTTTCTCTGCCTACTTGTGATCTCTGTCTGTCAAATAAATAAAATCTTTAAAAAAAAAAAAAGAACATTGCTTACTAGGTACTAGAGATGAAGAATAAGTAGAAGATGAAGACTGTGGAATGATGAAGAGTTTGTAAAGCCAGTCTCCAGCCCCAGAGATGCTGATTCAGTTGTTCAAGAATGAGAATTGATATCTTATGAAAGTTACTAAAAGGATTTTATTGTAGACTCTGCTGACACCACCAGTCATTGGTGCTAGTCACTCTGAATGGACTGCAGGTTTAAACTCTCACCCACAAGACATCTGAAATACCTACACCTGACAAAGAACACATAATAAGAATGTGCAAAGAGCGAATACAGAATTTTTTAAAAGAAGGAAACCCCATTAAAAATGTGCAAAATCTTGGACAGGCACTTCATAAAAGAGAATATCCAAATGGCCAATTAAGAAAAAAAAAGTCTTTGTTCTTACTAGTCCTCACAGGAATGCAAACTAAACACATTGTAATACCAGGCACAAGACACCCACCCGAATGGCTAACACAAACAAGCCAGACAATATCAAGTCTTGTCTAGGATGAGTATTGTGTCTCCATCAGAAAGGATGAATACCCAACTTTTGTATCAATGTGGATGTGACTGGAGGAGATTATGCTGAGTGAAATAAGTCAAGCACAGAGAGTCAATTATCATATGGTTTCACTTAACTGTGGAGCATAAGAAATCACACGGAGGAGATGGAGAGGAGAAGGGAGTTGGGGGAAATTGGAGGGGGAGACAAATTATGAGAAACCGTGGTCTCTGAAAAACAATCTGAGGGTTTTGAAGGGGGGGATGGGAAGTTGGGTGAGCCTGGTGGTGGGTGTTATGGAGGGCACGTACTGCATGGAGCACTGGGTGTGGTGCATAAACAATGAATTCTGGTACACTGAAAAGAAATTTAAAAAATAAAAAATTTTTAAAAAAGAAAAAAGAGCAACTGGAACTCTCCTATGCTGACGATGGCAGTGTAACTAGATATAAATCCTTTGGCGCGTAGTTTGGCAGCATCAGGTAAAGCTGAATATATCTACACCCAGAGGCAGTTCCTTTTCTAGGTACACTATATTCAAAATAAATATGTACATATCTTCACCATAAGACATGTAGAAGAATATTATTGTACTATTCATATTAGTCAAAAAATGGAAACAACCAAGTCCCTCAGTAGTAGGATAAATAAACTAAAATATATTCACACAAAGGGATACTATATAACAACAGGATTGAAAAACTATTGCTACCTCCCCAAATATGAATGAATCTCACAATGTTGAGAAGAAGTAAGGTACAAAAAGAAAACAATTTGTATGATTCAATTTTATGAAATTAAAAAACAGGCAAAATATATCAACAGTGTTAGAAGTCAGGATAAGTTACCTCTGGAGGTAGATAGTGACTAGAAGGGAGAATAAAGTGGCTTCTGAGATGTTAGGGTTTTTTTATTTGGGGGCTGGTTACTTGGGTGTGTTCACTTTTTGGAAATTCACACTAATGATCTTATACTTTCTGAATGTAGTCATATTTCAAAAACTTTTAAAAATAACTCAACATCAAAGATAACAGGGGCAGCTGGGTGGCTCAATTGGTTGGGCATCCAAATCTTGGTTTCGGCTCAGGTCATGATCTCAGGATCCTGGGATCAAGTCCCACGATGGGCTCTGCACTCAGCGTGGAGTCTGCTTCAGAATCTCTCTTCCTCCTCATCTGCCCGTTCCCTGCTTGCACATGCACCCTCTCTCTCTCTCTCTAAAATAAATAAATAAATATCTAAAAAAAGTAATATCTTATGAGGGCAGCATTTTATAATTTGCAAGATGTTTTCATACCTGTTGTCCCATTCAATTCTCTCTTTAATTAACTGACTAATTTATTCACCAAAATTTATTATATCTCATATGTGCAAGGGGCTGTACGAGGTGCTGCAAGGAATACAAAGGCTAATAAAACTTGGTTATTGGCCTCTAGGAACTTACAAAACTAAAAATTTGGAGAGATATATGTTGTGAGGCAAAACTAGCAACAATAATTCATCATCTCCTGTATAATAGGCATTGTGCATTACCTACCTTCTCTCACATTTAGCAACTTCAAGAAAATACTTTTACATTATATTTATTTTCTTCTGTAAAGATTTAGCATTGTATGAAGGAAAATAGAGATTTTCTGGGAAAAGAAAAGAAATTTGCTTCCAGAGTTCATGTCTAGAGGGGCAAATGTAAAGTATGAGCACGCTGACCTGCTCTGTTTAGTGATATCATCAACTAGTCCATAGGACCAGAGGGTGAAGTAAACTGACTCACAGTCACAGAAATACAACTACAAATTCCATGCCAATATTTGTTTCGTTTGATTATTTCACATGGCCACACCTCAGAGTGACTGTGTCCTAGTTTAGATTTATCTCCTGAAACCTAAGAAACTTAAACATTTCAAATAAAGTGCCAGTCTGAAAGAAATATGAGTGAAATTGTAAGAGTGGACTGTGAAGATTCAATGGCATAAGTATTTCCAAGAAAAGTTTAATGCTTCCATTTAACAGAACGAGGGCTTTACAAATGAATAAATCTCCCACGAGCTAATATCTAGGAATATATGTGACACTTCTTATCAGTTACATAGCATGATCAATAGCACTTTTGAGAGCATGTGTATATATTTTGAGAGCATGTGTTTATATTGACAGGACTAATCCTGTACAATCTATGGAATCCTTACAGATGCCCAATTCAGTAGCTTTTGTTTGACATTTAAGTGGGTTTTAAAAAATTTGTTCTATGGTACCACTTCATTGACTCTATCCATATTTGGTCCATTCTCAAAATAGACATATTTTACTATTGGCTTAATCTAACACCTTGAAGCAGAATGGTGGCCAATAAATTTCACCATATGAAATTATCTGTTGTAACTAAATCATTCACTCAACCTTTATGTGTCATGTTACAGGTGCTGTGTTCCAGACACTCTGCTAGGCACAGAGAAAGCAGCTGAATATCTGTAGGCCCCCTCTAGAAGGGGCAGGGCAGCTTGGAGTGGTCATACCTTGGAATACTCAACCTGTGAAGAATGAACACAATGTTCCAGGCACTGGGTGTTATAAGAATAAATGAGACAAGGCTCCTACCTCGAAAACCTCACAGTCCTTGGAAGTGGGAAGCAGATAAGTGCATATGCTGGAGGGTAAGTGTATCCTGAAACAGGTATGAACTGAATGCTGTGGCTGGAGAGGAAGCCATGAGCTCTGCATTATAAAAATCAGAGAGTTTCGAAGAAGCAGTATGTGAGCTGCTGGTGAAGGCAGAGAAGGTTACTCAAAGCAGGGACACTACATGTGAAAAGTACAGAGGGCATCATCCACTCCCTCTTTCCAAGTTCTTATTTCAAGTCATAAATTGGAACTTCAATCCTCTTAGAGATCTTGGGAAGATTACTTTGATTTCTCACTCATTCCACCCTAGATGAAAGCTGAGCTGAGGGGATTGGAGCCTCAGTCCATGTGCTCACTCCGCATAGGCAGCAGGAATGTTCCTCCAAGGTATGCCAGCTCCAAGTTTCCCTGGCCCCTGTGGGAGGCCTGCAGTTATCCAGTTACTTTATCCATGACCCACTGAGTGGTCTCAGTTCAGGACACTGGACCCAAGCTGCCTCTTCCTAGTCTGCTTTACTCATACTACTGTTGATTTATTGACCCTTGCCTCCTACTCTTCTTCAGTTGCTTCACAATCTGGAAAGGAGAACTTATCTCCTCTTCAAATGACTCTCAAATCCTAATGCAAAGGTATTTCATTGTTTCTGAGTTTGATGTGTAACAAAAATGGTGGGAAATAAAGCATAACTAGTGGATAGAGGAAATGATGGGGAAGATAGAACTGAAGAGGGAGTTTGAAGATGGATTGTGAAGGATATTTTAAATCATGACAAGGAAAATTTTCTTTATCTTGTCAGCAATTAGAAGCTACAGGAATCCTCCAGCAAGGTAATAAGAAATCAGATTTTTTTAACATATTAGCTCTAGCAGTAAAATGATGGTTACAAAATACTGTTACAATAAATAGCTACAATATACTGTTTATGATGACATACAATCAACAAGTTATCGGCATGATATACAGCACAACATCTAAGCATAAGAAAGACATGGGTTTAAATTCCTACTCTGCAGTTAGCCATGTAACCTTGGCCCAGTAACTGAATATCTTTCAATTTAAGTTTAATCACTCTCTACATGGACGGTACTTGGCTCATAGTGTTGATTTGAAGGTTAATTAAATGAGAAATTAGATGCATAAAGTAAGCAATGAATAATGTTGCTTTTTATTAGTCCTCTAAGATTTGAGATCCTCGTTGTCATATCCAATGTGCAACATCTAGGGTAATCATTAGTGCAGCAGTGCTGCTCAACTTCAGCCCATGCTGTCCATCAAAACGAATCAACAAACTTTGGAAGGTATATATGCTGAGGCCACACCACAGAAGATTCTGACTCATTTGGAGGGCCCAATCACCTGCATATACTCTAGGTTCCACAAGTAATTCTCATGCACAGCCACAACTAAGAATACTTAATTAATATATCATAGATTAAACACCACTTTCAGATTCATCAGAATATATGTTTTGCTTATAGATCATAAATAACATAATACTTAACTTGGAGTTTATAAACCTCTGTGCCTCAGTTTCCAAAGTCATAATATGAAGTCACATTCTTGTATAGAGCCAGGCCCTTACCTAAAGATAACAATGCATGCATCTAAGACCAGGAAAGCCAAGGTATATTCAAAGGAAGGGATCCAGGCAAAGCAATAAGAAATAGCAACCATATTGCTTAGTCCATAATTCAAACACACAAATAAGTCAGAGATCAGACATTGCAGTAAGTCAGAAACCAGGAAGAAATGGAAAAATCAATGTGTGCAAGGAAGGTCAGAGCAAACAGCAAGTGAATGCAGAGACAAGAATGTATAGAAGAACTGAAGATTCCCAAAGGTGGAAGGCAAGGCAGAAAGAAGGTCAAAGCCCAGGCAGGTCAGCAGGAATCAGGTGACCTACAAATAAGATGAGAAGAAAAGATGCCAGGTACCAGCAAATTGGAGAGTCTGATTTTAAGGCAACCTCCAGTCCTTGGCAGGAAGCCTTTTATACTTTCTGCTGCAGTAAAACCAATCTAGGACAGTAGGTGGAAGTAAGTAAATGCACAAAAACAGAGGAGGTGACGCTCCTAGGGGAGCAGGAATAGCACAAGACCTCTGGTGAATAATACTAGACAACTAGAAAGATGCAAAACCACTCACAAACAATATTTACATTTTATATATAATAATATTTATTTACATATAAATATAATATATAATTATATATGACATATAATTATATATAACATATAATTATAATAAAATAACATAATAAATATAATAATTTATAGTATATAATACAATAAATTAAATATAATTTATATTAAGTATTATTAAAACATAATCTTTCCATTCTATTCTAAAATTCTATTATTAAAACGTAACTTTCTATTCAAGAAACTGTGACAAATGATTGAAAAACTATGAAAAAGAGTAAAATGATTTAAAAAGAAAAATGAAACAGAATGAAACAAATTCATTCATTCATTCATTCAGCTGAATATCAATTATTGAACGCCTTCAATTGTCAAGCCCTGTGCTATGCACTATATCAGGACAAAAACAGAGTCTCCAAGGATTGTCTAGCAGGAGTAACAAAGATGGAATTATTACAGTGTGATCCATGAAGTCCTATGATACAGTTAACATTAGGATGCCAAGAAAGACATCCCAAGGAGAAGCTTTGAAAAGTTCATAGGAATTCATTAGAGAGAATGTAATCTACTGTGAACAAGTAGCACGTGCAAGGACAAGCTGGCAAGAGAAGACAAGGCATGTCTGAAGATTTAGAAGTAATTCAATATGGCTAGAGCATATGTTGTGAGGTTGAGAAGGTTGCGGCTGGAGAAAGAGACTGGGGACCTCCAATGAAACGCCACAGTAAAATATGTGGATTTCACCCAAAATATAATTTTCTCTGACTTCTAATAATTTTATGTAATATATCAAGGATCTGAACAGAAAATGCAACATGAACTAGAAAACCAAATAACACATATGAATTCAGACATGCAATTATCCATGCATTGTCAGATAAAGATTCTGGTTAAGAATGAGCTCGTTCAGACCACTTCTAAAAAATACAAGGGAGCCCCCTTTTTTTTCCTTTTTTTTCTTTGTATTTTTTATAAACATATAATGTATTATTAGCCCCAGGGGTACAGGTCTGTGAATCACCAGGTTTACACACTTCACAGCACCAAGGGAGCCCCTTTTGAGGGGGATAGTTCCAAATCTTTACATTAAAATTTATTTTGTCTCTTCTAGGATTTGGTATTTTAAAAATCTTCTTAAAGTCTATAAAGATTATGTCAAAGGCTATAGACAAATCTAACTGTACTACATATTAATTTTTTAAAAACAAATATGAACCTTACAACATCTCTGAAATTGAAGGAAGGGTAGAATAAAGAGTTATCACATCATGGAGGCACCTGGGTGGCTCAGTGGGTTAAGTCTCTGCCTTTGGCTCAGGTCATGATCTCAGGGTCCTGGGATGGAGCCCCGCATTGGGCTCTCTGCTCAGTGGGGAGCCTGCTTCCTCCTCTCTCTCTGCCTGCTGCTCTGCCTACTTGTGATCTCTCTGTGTCAAATAAATAAATAATCTTTCTTAAAAAAGAAAAAGAATAAAAAGTTATCACATCAAACAAGAAGGATGTGTTGATCTAACTACAAATTGGTTAGAGATTCCTGCTTTTTGGTAGCTGTACATTCTTAACCATTTGAGGATATGATATCAGTGAAGGCAGCAGTCCCAGGGAAGTTCCAGTGAATTAATGAACTTTTTTAGGAATTTTATACATTTTTCTACCCAAGTATCCAGCAAATCAATTTTTTTCCTAGTCTTAGCATGCTGGAAATAATACATCACTGAGTGGTTTCAAAACATTAGAAATTTAAGATCTGCAACTTCCACGGGGATCCCTGCTCCAACCAGCACAGCTTAGCCCACTCCCTTTCTCATTTTCTCCAGCACCTATGCTAAATACATCTTTGCCTAAGTTTTCTTACTCACTTGCAACAAACCTCCTTGTTACTACTCACTGTAGGTAGGAACTGAGTAGGAGAGGTTACACACACAGTTGACTAATGATTGTGAGCTCAGTGGACAGCCCAGAAAACACCCACATTTAAAAGGTAACTGGGTGATGGTTTTAGAGAGGACTGAAAAGAAGACAAAAATTAAATTAAGAGGTGACCCGAGGTTTCAGCATTACAAAACTCAAACAGAATCAAAGGCCACTGAGAGGCCAAATATGTTAAGGGCCAAAGAGTCCACAGAGTGTGGCAATATGATGATCGTGGTAAGTAGTGACTTTATTTCAAGTAATTTCAGTGGGGTGACAAGAATTGAAGAAAGGTTGTAGTTGGCTGAACAGCAAATGAGAGTGCTAAAGAGGAAAAAGCAAGTGCATACCTACTTTTTCAAGAAGGCTGTCTGTGAAGTAGGGAGATGCCATGACTGATTTAGAGGGCTAGAGGATGAAAGGAAGGCTTCCTTGTGGCTATGGCAATGATGGTGATCATGGTGGAGGAGGTAGCAGAAGGGATGGTGCAGATGACAGGTATGAAGGTGGTCATGGCAGTGGTGGTCTTGGAGGTGATGAAGGTGGTAGCGGTGGCAGAGAGAGCGAAGGTGCCAGGGAAGATGCTGGTGGGAGGTGGTGATTTAAGCGATGCTGCAGGCAGTGATGATGGTGATAGTCGTTAGAGTAGAAATGGAAATAACAGCTTTAAATAAAGAAAATAGTTAAGCATGTTTATCCACTAAGGTGAAAGAACCTTAAGAGAAAGAGAAGGTGTAAGAGAAAGAGAATAAAGAAAGAAAAAAGATGGAATAGGTCCCAAAGGAAAATAGACAAGGAGGTTAGAGCACAAGTGGACGAACCCAACTCAACACCATCTTCCATAGTTAAGACTCCCATAATGAACTAACTGCAGGTCTCCAAAACGTGTCATGGACTTGTACGCTGCTCAGACTGCACTGGAGCTATTCCCTTAGCCTAGAACATCCTTTCTTGTCTTCTCTACATTCTATTTTTATTTTAAAAAATAGAAAAAAAAAGTCATCCAGGAAGACTTTTCAATAAAAATCTATTGAGCTCTGACCAAATGCCAAGCAATAGAGAACAAATTTCAACCCACCTGTTTTTGTGAATAAAGTTTTATTAGAACACAGTCATACCCATTCATTTTTATATTGTCTATGTCCACTTTTCTCACTACATTGGCAAATTGAGTAGCTGAAACAGAGAATATTATAGTCTACAGATCCTAAAATATTCATTAACTGATCCTTTGCAGAAAGTTTGCCAACCCCTGGTTTAACCAAAAGAGATACAACAGTAAATCAACCCTGTGTCATAGGAAGCTATACTTCAGTGGGAGATATAGGCAATTGTCACACAATGTGATAGTATTTTGATAGTAGAAATTAAAATTGCTATTGGAGCACGTAGATGTTTTAATCTAAACTTTGGGGGATCAAAAGGTTTTTGATCTAGCATCTAGTACTGGCTGGCATACGAGTAGATGCTCTCTAAGTGAACCAATTTTTCTGAAGGGAAGAATTCATTTAGGACATGAAATACTAGAGCAAAATGCTAAAAGATGTAGTTAAGACACTCTTCCAAAGGACTACTCATGTTTGTACTACAGGGGACTAAACCCTCAATTATCACATTATAAAGCCTAAATTATCCAAATCTTTCAGACTCGTATCCTGTTCCAAAGAGGTAAGACTCCAGCTGGGGTTCTCCAAGCAATAAAATAGAAAATCTGATTCTGGTGCCCAGTCTGAGAGGCTGACTATAACACTTGCTGATGGCCGGGAGACCTAAGTTGTCTTTATATTGCTCTTTCAGCTTCTTTCCCAAGACTTTATTGTGACTTTTAATGTTAACGCCTAGCTAAAAAGATGCCTTAATATCCTCTTGTTTCTCTTTAGTTTATATATATACATACACTCACAGTCTTAAGTTATACTCAATACTGTTTCTCAAAGAATACATACCTCTATATCTATACACAAACACATACAATACATATATATACACAGCCCACGCATCCTTATACATAAAATGAAATTTCATACCTTTAAAAAATATGTGCAGAACTCAAATCTAATACACCATACTTATATATAAATTTATCCTACATCAGAGATGGCAAATAGGTTCTACTGAAAGGTCAGTGACAATCACACAGGCTGCACTGTGTTGAGAAATTTTGGGAGGCAACTTCCGAGCACATAAGAAGTAGAGGACCAGTGATGGGTATTAAGGAGGGCACGTATCGCATGGAATACTGGGTGTTATATGCAAACAATGAATCATGGAATACTACATCAAAAACTAATGATGAACTGTACAGTGACTAACATAATAAAAAAATAAATTAAAAAAAAAAGAAGTAGAAGACTATAATTCTTTAGTGACATTGGTCTTGGATACCAGAGGTGAAATGGTGGGCATAGGTCAACTTATTTGCCACCCCTGACCCTTAAAGATGTCACATTCAAAAATTTCTTACATATACTCTTGCCCCAAGCTTACCACATGTGAATGGACAGTGGACTGGCTCTCCCAAGAACTGAGGCAGGTGGAAGGGTTCTTGATGGGGATGACCTTGACGGAGAAAATAAGAATAATAATAACTTAACTTCTGCAAAGCACTTTACTGATTTCAAAGTATCGTCATGGATGTTATCTCATTGAATCACTGCAATTTTCTATATTTACAGATTACAAAGCCCAAGTCAGTAGGGCTCAGCAGATGCTCATACAGGGTCACGTGGAAATTTTGGCAGAAACTTAACAAAGAAGGTTTGACTCCCAGCTGTGATACTTTCAGGGACAAAAGGCAGCATCCCAGGTAATTGGGGGTAGCACACCACTCTGAGGTAAGGGTGAGTAGGTGTTACCCCACATTATTTTACTCATTCATGCAGTCGACAACCATTAAGTTCTTACTATATGACACAATCACGATGATTATAAGAGTGGTTTGAAAAGTTATGACAAGATGTTCTGAAGAAAAATGCTATATATGGGCAAGAACTTACTACAACATTGCAAGTATTAACACAAATAGTCAATGTAATAAATATATATCTGTCACCTCCCAGAGCCAGGCACCGTGCTAGGTGCCAAAGATACAAATAAGAACAAAAAAATCCCTAATGTAGGGTGCCTGGGTGCTCAGGCGGTTAAGTGTCTGCCTTTAGCTCAGGTCATGATCCCGGCACCGTGGGATCAAGTCCTACATCGGGCTCCCTGCTCAGCAGAGAGCCTCCCTGCTCAGCGGGATCCTATCGCCCTCTGCCCTCCCCCCCCACCCGCCCTGCTTGCACTCACTCTCTCTCTCTCTCTCTCAAATAAATAAATAAATATCTTTTTAAAAAATCCCTAACGCTAAGAAGCTTAGAGGTATTTTTCTTAGTTCCCTACCATCCTAATAATTTTCTTATTTCCCTACCACTCTAATAATTCCCTACCATTCTAATAATTTTATTTCCATACAAATCACCTAGGTAATGTGCTAATCCTGGCAATTTTATTTATTTGGTGTCAAGTGGGCTCCAGATATCTGAACTTTTAATAAGCCCCCAAATATCCCTGATGCAAGTTCTACTCCCTGAACTTCATTATGAAATTCATTACTAACACTTTCAAAGCGCCACATAGGCTGCATAAAATGTACGAACCTGGTTTCTGGTCTGCTGGTCTCCAAAAGAATGAATACCTGGGGTGTTCTTCCATTCAGGCTTCCATGTTCAGCGCCAGTTTGAAATATTCTTTTTTTTTTTTAAAGATTTTATTTATTTATTTATTTGACAGACAGAGATCACAAGTAGGCAGAGAGGCAGGCAGAGAGAGAGGTGGAAGCAGGCTCTCCGAGGAGCAGAGAGCCCGATGCGGGGCTCCATCCCAGGATGCTGGGATCATGACCTGAGCTGAAGGCAGAGGCTTTAACCCACTGAGCCACCCAGGCACCCCAGTTTGAAATATTCTGTACACTGAAACATGAATTCCATAAACCCCATCAAGCTGGTGATGATGTTCTATGTCTATATCCGTATCTGTGCAGGTGTATATAAGCATACTGTGCAAAATACACTGGTGCTTTAAGACTGTTCAATAACTTTTGAACAACCTTTCTAACTATAGCTGAATGACAGTAAAATGCCCTAATCACACCCCTATGCTCATATATGCATCACCAACAAGCTGGGCAGCTGCCCGAATCCCTTCAGACCTGTATTTTAGAAACGTGTTCATTTACTACATATTCTCCCTTTATATTCAGACCTTGATAGCCTACTGTCCTGACCTACCTCACATGAAATTGTTGAAGACATTCATTTTAATTTGGTATGAACCTTCACCTTTGTGTGAAGTCATGGCACTGTCCATGAGTAACTATATTTTTAGCAGATAATTACATCATGTGGCTATATGAGGTAATACTGTAAAGCTGTTCAAATAATTGTGGAGCAGAATAATACACAAAATTATGAATGATATTCTGTGGAAAAATTAGGTTGCAAAACAGGAAATCCCACTTTATCATAAAAATATGTACACATACACCATACATATGTTTACATATAAAATATATGTATTCTTTGAGGGGCATCTGGGTGGTTCAGTCTGTTAAGCATCTGTTGTGGCTCAGCATCATGTTAAGTCATGATCTCAGAGTTCTGGGATCGAGCCCCACATCAGGCTCCCTCCTTGATGGAGAGGCTGCTTCTCCCTCTCCCTCTGACCCTCCTCCATCCCGCCTCCCCCCAACTTGTGCACATATGCTCTCTATCTCAAATAAATAAAATCGCTAAAAAACATTAAAATAAAAAATAAAATACATATATTCCTCGAAAATGTAGGAATATTTGTCATAATGGCTACCTCAGATAATAGGGTAATAAGTAATTATTATTTTTCTGGGTTTTTTACATATATATTTTTTTACATATTTTAAAATTTTTCTATAATGTTGTACTTTGTGATCAGAAAAAGGTATTACTTAACAAGACAGTGTATTCACTATTTTCTATTTTATTTTAAAAGTTATACATGCACACAAATATTAGCAGTATTTATCTTTGAGTGAGAGATTACTGTTTTCTTCTTGGTGCCTTTCTTCTTTTTTAATTTTCTATAACATGCATGTGTGATTTTACTTTTAAAGGATCTTTTTTTTTAATAGATTTTATTTATTTATCTGACAGACAGAGATTACAAGTAGGCAGGCAGAGAGAGAGGAGGAAGCAGGCAGAAAGCCCGATGTGGGGCTCAATCCCAGGACCCTGGGATCATGACCTGAGCTGAAGGCAGAGGCTTAACCCACTGAGCCACTCAGGCGCCCCTGATTTTACTTTTAAAAGTAAAACAGACCTACAAAGAAAATCCAGAGCTGTATTAACAGAAATTATTCTCTAAAGGTAGAACATTAAGTCATTGTAAAACCTGGATATTTGGGGGCATTAAGTGCCTTTTCTTATCACAGACGTCATCTTGAAAAACACTATACCTGAAACCATTCATTTCTACCCTCATTATTTCTTCCTCTAAAAGAACTTTTACCCAAGAACAACTTCCTTTGGCACAGTACAGCAACAGTTACCAGAGTAATAAATAAAGAGTACTGTGAAAACAATGAAAGACAAACTTTCTAACACCCCATAAAAATTTTAAAATAAGCAAAAAATAGACTGTCAGGAGAATTTCAATAAGAAAATCTAAATTGAGTGATGGTTTTATGTATGTATCATCAAATAGAAATATGAAGCCATCATCATTTAACTTCAGCTCAGAAGCTGGAGTTATTTGGACAAATAACACACTAATGAAAACCCATTTCTGCAGAGGAGCTGGTAGGCTCCTCATCACAACAGTTCTTGAAAGGGATTTGACGCTCACGTTTGGGGCTTAATAAAAGGAATAATAGTGTGGTCATGAACACATTCATTTTAAAACGGTAGACGTGACTCCAGCCTCAAAATGAGAAAAGATCCCCTACCCCTTTGACAGGACACTGTTGCTATGGTGACAGACCCCTAGCCTATGGCTGAGCAGCTCTGGGTGGCTTTAGCTTGAGTGGACAAGCTAAGACATATTTGAACCACCTTGCTCACACAGAAACCTGACCAAGAAAGCCCTTTACATAAAAACAAATTATACCCCCGCTTTTTTTCTTTTAACCCCATGGCTTGGAGGCAGTCTATGTGTTGAAGACTCTCAAATGTTTCTCTCCAGCCCAGACCTCTCCTTTGAGCTCAGACATCCATTCCACAGCTCCATGTGGTTGCCTGATCATGATTTGACATTTCATATGCCCAAAACAAAACCTATTCATTTCTCTCATCTCCATCACAACCACCATCACAACCACATCTTGCCCTATCCTCCCCCATCCACTCAGTTATTCGGATCAAAAACCTTGGCATCATTACCACATTGGCTATTTCAACTTCTTCTAAACATTTGTCAGTGCCTGTCTGTTCACACACCTTTTATCTGACCCTGTCCATTAGAATATCAGTTCTTTCAGGGCAGGAATGCAATCTGTTTTGTTCACTCCTATATTCCCAGCATCTAAAATAATGTCTGATATATAGTAGGTACTCAATACATATTTACTGTGTGACTCTGCCTATTCCTATGATATCACTTTCTTATTTTAGAGTTTCCAACAATATTTTTTAGGACGTGCTATGACTATGGACAATGTACTTGGGGGGTGGTGGTGGCATTTGTTTCTTCATTTACAAATGGGGGAAACTAAATAAACTGTAACTTTCCCATTTATGCTAAAACTTCATGACTCTGCGATCGAAGTTTACTTGACATAAAATATTCCTTTCCTATTCAATTCACCATGTGATTTCCATTTAGCTTTTTTCTTACTGACATATACAATATGTATACATAATCATAGTTCTCAAAACACTTTTGTTTTCATTATTTCCTTTGATACCTCAAACTGTTGGAGCCTTAAATTTATTATTTCTGTTTTTTAAAATTTGTTTTATAAATAACTATAAGCTCAGAGAAGGTGTATGAATTAATCAAATTCACCATGCATCTTATTTCACTTAACCAATCTGTATTGGCTAATACTTTAAATGTTTTTATAGTCATGGTGTGTATGGAGGAATTATAATAAATGATCTTTCTCCAAATTTTTTTCAATAATATTAATCATCATATAATTCAAGAGAGTATAACATAGTCTTCAAGTCTCCCAAGGGTTTGGATTAGACTCCAGCCCAGCCCTTTCTATAAGTAAAGAGAAAGCTTCTAGCATGTTTTAGTTGAGTGGAGAAGAGAGGACCAGCTCTACTCCCTGTCATCCTGCAGTGGCATCCAACATTTTTCCCATTTGACTTATTCCTTTGAGTAAAGGCATTGCCTCCAGAAAGCCCCTGCAGTTAAACAGGAATACAGAATAATCAGAAATACTCGGGTTCAGATCCCCACTCCATCACTTACCACCTCTCTAAACAAGTCATGGGCCTCCTTTTCTCCATCAGTAAAGTGCACTAAGATTAACTACTTCTTAAGAAAAGTGTAATGATGTAAATTGGTACCAGGTATACAGTACACATCAGAAAATGAGAACTCTTCCTCATCCAGGTAACTTGGAGAAATAATATATCAATCTAATCATGCTTTCACAAACAAACCTTAAGGAAATGGAAAGAGAAAAAGGAAAACCAAGATAGGCCTAGAATACAGTATTGGGTAAATGCTGCAAATGACTAACTTAATTATAGATAGGTACTAGCTATACATATTTTTATAAAAACAGTGAAAAACTAGATTTCAAATAGTCTTAGCACAAGAAAATTACGCTTTAGCCCCAGGGGAAAAAAAGCTCACATTTTTGTCAATACTTTAAGTGAATTTATTTTCCTATAACTTGAGAGTTCCTTATAGGACCATGTAGTTCCTGGGCACACCATCCTGGCCTCCCACCTGTGAGCTAGTTTTTTTAAAATCCTCAGGTCTAGAGAAATTAAAGGAGAATTTTCTCTAGTCTAATTCAAACCTTGGGTCTGGGAAGAAACGACTGGGTAAGGAAAAGGATTTTTTTTTTTTTTTTTTTTTTTAGTAGCCACGAAGAATGCCCTGTCTTGCATCCTTAGGAGATTTGAGGAGGACTTCTGTGCCAGACAAAAGAAACAGAGAACTCAAGAACTGAAAAGCATGATTAATGCAACATCTCAAAGGCTGCATTAGATTATCTTTTAAGGTCTCTTTGATCTCCAAGACTCTATAAACATCTCCATTTAAACTTTCCTTCTAAAATGAATTCTACACAGTTTCTACAATTATTTCGTATTCTTGCAATATATCCGGGAAAGCTTGAGTTAAGTAGTTCGTGGTTTGATAACTGTCTAGAGATAGTTCCTGTGTTTTTGCCTTCAGAAGGTCAACTCACAGAAGATGCATTATGGAGAATCTATACTGACAATGAGGAGAAACTAAGTTCTTATGGACAAATTTGTTCCAAGGCAGCCAGTACTGGGCCCATTCTGATGAAATCCATTCCTGACAGGATTTTCCTTTCTCTTCTTCCCATTTTCCAGTGCACTTGAGACTTCCCACTCAGAAACTCCACATCAGTGCCATATCCACCCCTCCCTCTTCCCCACTTTCCCACTCCTTTTCCCCAACCTCCATCCTTCCATTTTACCTCATGTATGTATACACACACACTCCTTATGGTCTGAAGACTTCAGAATAAAAATCTAATAACATTTCCTTCCAAATAAGTGAGAATCCCTGTTTTTTTTTTTTAAAGATTTTATTTATTTATCTGACAGATAGAGATCACAAGTAGGCAGAGAGGCAGAGAGAGAGAGAGGAGGAAGCAGGCTGTCCGCAGAGCAGAGAGCCCGATGCGGGGCTCGATCCCAGGACGCTGGGATCACGACCTGAGCTGAAGGCAGCGGCCTTAACCCACTGAGCCACCCAGGTGCCTCAAGAACCCCTGTTTTAAAGGAAGCTGTAAACCTGCAAGGGCATGAGACGGTTATCTTTAACTTGATAGTCCTGTTTTTCGATGGCACTTTCCAGGCACTTCCCTTTTTGGCTTCAAAACAATCTTAGAAAGAACTAAGAGGGATTCAATGGGAAGAATGCAGGAATGTCTGATGCAGAGGACCTGGAAGCGTGGATTGTGAGAAGGAAGAGAAAAAAAAACAAATTTCTAGGATACTGTCCCCAAAGACCATAAACCAAGAAAGTGAAGAAAATGCTGGTATAGACAGCAGTTTTGAGGCGAAGCCATAGGGGCAAATTTATCTCGGCTGAAGGCCAAAGGAGGCTTACATCACTGATAGGACCTTGAATGGAGGTGAAGAGGGTGGGATCACAAGGTACAAACTACCATCTAGAAAAGTCAAGATTGGGTATAAGAAAAATTCCTGTTGGGATGAGGTTCCTTTATGCTATGAATCTTCATTTTTCAAGAAAGAGGATCCTTTCAAGACTTAGAAAATATGAGAGAAGAAATCTTAAAGTCTGAGCCTTATGATATGACAGAAATAGAAGATAAACAGGAAAATGAGCTGAGACAACAGAATAAAATGTTTCATGCATTTCACATTAGCCAAGTAACGTGAGGCTGCGTTTCAACTGTACAGAGTTCTCTCACACATACTTAGAAGTCTGTTATACTTTACGCTGACTATATGTGCTAACCCTCTAGTGAATATGGTGAGAAGGGGAGCCAGGGGAAAGGAGAAGGCAGTCAGGGTAAGGGCCACTGGCATGCTACTCTCCAGAAGCACTCTTCTGCGAAGAAAGCTCCCTTTAGGGGTAAAAATGAAGACTGATCTAAGAGTAAACAAATAACATATCCAGAAACTCACCAAGGAGGGCCCTTAGCCAAACTGTGGTGCTGCCCTTTGACCCTCAGGTATGATAGGGCAGAATGATGAAATCGGTTTCATCATGAGACTTTAATAAAGCTGAATGTTCTGGATGGGGCTCCATGGGGCTTTGGCAATTCTGAGCAAAGTATCTTCCCGCCAATTTCTTCAAGCCTACCTTCCCAGAAAAGCAGGGAGAGGGGCTGATGGATTAGTTTTGTATTTGTACTAACAAATCAGAACAGTTTTCTTCCCGGTCTTAAGGTTTCCTTCAGCCCCTCCTAAAGTCAGTACAAATTGTACGCATATCGCACTTGTTATTAAAGATGTCTGGAGTGGTTTGCTTTTGTTTTTGTTTTGTTTTGAACCCAGTCGCTATTACCTCTTTAAAGTTAGAAAATGAATAGCCACGCTTATCCCCAGAATCAGGAGATTCAAGAGACGCCTTGTTTAGAAGAGGCGTCCAAGGTCACTGGTGAAGTCGGAAAGAGCTGTGGCTTCAGGTGAGTCTTCGTCCCCAGTTTTGAGCAGCGTCTCCTTAGCTTTCCCCAGACGACAGGCTGTGGTCGCGAGAGGAATTTTCCCAGGGAGAGACTGTCCTAAAGGGGGGCTGGGGTGCGTGCTGCGGCGTTCAGTGGTTTGCATCTCCACGCGGGGACTGGACACTGTTTACTGGGGTGGGTGAGGAGCGCGAGGCGGAGGCCGGCCCCAGGCTCGCCGCGGCTCCTGGATCCCGGCGGGCGCGAGAAGGGGGTTGTGCAAGCGGAAACCTCCGGCCCGCAGCCCTTCCCTTCAACCCGCGGGGACCCGGAGCCTCTGAAGTGCGCCGCCGCCCCAAGTGGCGCGGGAAAGAGCCGCCACACAACCCCGTCGACTCGGGAGACCCGGACAGAGCCCGCACGTCGCGAACCCCGGAAGCAGGCCCCCCGCGCCTCCTGCGCGCGGCCCTCACGGCGCCCACGTCGCGGCGCCCCACCCCCGGCGCCGACCCTTTTGGTCCCCGCCCTTCCCCTCACGACGTCCGCGGCTCCTGCGGCGGCCCAAGCGGCTGCTGAGGCCCAGGCGCCGCGGGTCCCGAGAGCGCGGGCGGCCCAGGCACCACGTGTCCCGCCCGGGCTGGCGCGGGCGGAGCGGGCCGGGCCCGGCTCCCGGAGCCTGAGCGCGCACCGGCGGCTCCACCGGGTCGCTTGCGCACCCGACCCCGGGCCGGCGGGACCCCGGCCTCCCGGGCGTGCGTGGATGCCTCCTCCCGGACGGCGCGATGGGCCCCTTCCGGGAGAGAGAGGGTAAGACCCGGCGTCTGCGCGGGTTCCAGTGTCAGTGATCGTGAGCGACTAGTCCTCTTGGGTCCAGGGAGAGAGGAGAAGGATACCCCAGACCAGCGTGGGTGAGGTGGGGTCTCAGAGCACTCGGGGACCCACAGAAGGAGGCCGCGGAAAATGGGGACTCTCAGCAGAGGGATGGAGGTGACAATGTCCCAGTTTCATTGGTCATTGAGGTGGTTGGGCTAGACTCCTCGACACCGCAGGTAGGGTTGACCAGGCCATAGGTTTTGGATCTCTTTACTAGTCGTTTTTGAGAGTGGAGCTTGGAAATGGTGCCTTTTGAGAAGAAAGATTCAGTAAAGAATTAGCGTTATCCAAAAAGAAAGCCTCGGTAGATCTCTCGAAAGACATGGATGGCCCAAAGTTCCCAGAGAACACTTTTCAAGTTCCTGCTTCCTTGGGGATTTTGCATGCGGATTATTCGAGGTGAAGAGGGAGGACGGAATTTTCTTCAGTATGTTGTTGAAGGACTCAGCTGATGCGCTCAAAATGTCCTCGTGCAGGGAGGCATCAACAGGTTCAAACTAAGATGAGTAAATTGTAGAGAAAGAAATCTGTAAGCTTAAAATGGTGCATGGGAAGAGATTCCTAAAGCTTTAAATGGAAGGAGTCACTTGGGGAAAACTGCTTTCCTGTTATTTTTATCCTGTTCTGAAGTGTGGAGCAAGGAGTGATCTCTGAGAAAGCAGGAAACTCCACTGCTAGGTTCCTTGCAGGTCCTCTGGCCCTGACCCCACATCTTGGGCAGCAGAAGCATCCACCTGCTTGTGTCTCAAACTCCCTTCCCAGAAAAGGGCCAAATGTGAACCCCAAGGTTCAGAATCTTCAACTTGAAGTTTCTGAACCCCAAGGTTCAGAATCTTCAACTTGAAGTTTCTGCTGCAGCACTGCCCACTCAGATGCATTGCCAGGCACATTTTAGGGAAGTTTGCTTCCTCTTCCTCAAGGATGCCCTTGGGAGCAAAGGGAATCAAGCAATCCCAGTGCCAGGTTTTCACCACCTGTACATTTGGAAGAATGGTAGCCTGTCTGCTTGAGAGATGGGTCCAAGTCAGATCATGTTTTTATTTGCTTCAGATTTTAGAGCAGCAGTATATTTTCATAATGCAGCTTTTGGTTAGTTGTTTGACAATGACACTATTTTAGTGCTGAGTACATTCAATCTTTGTTGATCTCCACATATTGAAACCATGCTTTCTTAACTTGGTTTGCATTTAATAATCTTTAAAGTAATATCATGATTGAGAACAATAATCACAAGCGTTCTTAAATGCTGGTCCTCTAAAAAAAATAAGAGTCTATCCCTTCATTTTTGTAAATGAGCTACTGAGTCTATAGAGAGTAAGTGAGTTGTCTAAGGACATGAACTAGCCAGTGGCAAACTTAGAACCAGCCACCTCCTAACACTCAGTCCTGTGGTTTTCCCCTATTTTACTAAAAATATGTAAGAGATAAGCATAAATAAGTAATTTTACAGATTAGTGATTGGCAGGTCTTAGATATGGAGTGAAGAGGGCTCTAATTACAAAGAGGTGTCATGAAGGAGATCTTTGGGATAGTGGAATAGCTGTGTATCTTGATATGAATAGTGTAGTTATACGAATCCACAAATGTGATAAAATATCAGCTGTGTACACACATTGGACTAATGTCAGCTTCCTAGATTTCATTTTATACTGTAGCTATGTAAAATACAGTCATTGGGGGAAACTGGGTGAAGGATATATGGACTTCTGTACTGTCTAAGCAACTTCCTATGAATCTGTAATTATCTCAAAATAAAAAGTCTTTTAAAAAAATTTATAAGTACTTCAAAATTCAATATTGACTATTTTGCTAACTCTGAGTTGTACACAAAATACCCTTTTTTGCTGTATATGCTATTTTATGTATGTGATACAAACTAATGCCTGCATATTTGCTCATTTAATATTTTTAAAAGATTTTATTTATTCATTTGACAGAGAGAGAGAGAGAGATCACAAGTAGGCAGAGCAGCAGGAAATGGTTGGGGGGCAGGGGTGAAGCAGGCTTCCTGCTGAGCAGAGAGCCCAGTGTGGGGCTCGACCCAGAACACTGAGATCATTACCTGAGCTGAAGGCAGAGTTTTAACCCACTGAGCCACTCAGGCACCCCCATTCATTTGATATTTTTAAAAAAACATGTACACTCCTAATGTATATCTGCTCATGCTAGGATATCCGTATATCCTGTAAATACTAAACAGCATCTTAGCAAGAGATAGCAAGTTAAGGTAATTTATTTAAAATTTCAGAAAATAGGGAGAAAGTGTCTCCTTTAAGTAGTTACTGCACTAAAATAACAGTCAGGTATTTTTCCTTCTTTTTTTCCTGCAAAAAAAGAAATGCTGTGGTCTTGGCTCTACAGCTGGTCTTTCCTTTTCTTAGCAAAGTGTTTTCTATACTTCAGGCGATTAAATGGATAGATATCACCAAGTGGAAGTGGTGGGAGGACATAGACTTCCTTTAGAAAGAAACTGATAGTCATAATGTTTTTTTCTTTATTAGAATTCAGGAATGTAAATTAATTAAAATATCTGAAAATTTTTTTGTGGATTTTTAGAGCTACCTTATCAGTTCCGAGGTGAGATTTCCTTTATGGGGTTGGCCGCCAATGGCAGACTATAACACATTCCAAAGGAAGTGGAAAACTAAAGCTTTGGTGGTCCTATAGCCTGAGGTCCTTGCAGATCATGGAAAAGGAAAGGAAGGTTCTTGTATATACACTTCTGACCAAAGAAATATCATTCTCTGGGGCACCTGGATGGCTCACTTGGTTGAGTGGTTGATTCTTGATTTCAGGTCAGGTCATGATCTCTGGTTGTGAGATCGAACCCTGCATAGGGCTCAGAGGGGAGTCTGCTTGAGATTTTCTCTCTGCCTTCCCTTTGCCCCTCCCCTCTTGCAAGCTTGCTCATGCTCTCTCTCTCAAATAAATAAATAAATCTTAAAAAAAAAAAAAAGAAATATCATTCTCCATGGGAGGAAGAACTATTTCCAGAACCTCAGTTATTCTAGTACACTTCAAAATTTCTACCATTTCTAAATACAAATTATACTACTATTTACTTAATTACTATTTACTTAATTTACCAAAATTTATATTAACATGCTTTTTTTTTTTTTTTACTTAGCCTTCATCTAGGGAATAATATCCATGAAATACCAGGTTTTATGTGTTAGTTTTATTGCTTCCAATATGTACAATTAAATGTATAAATGTATTTATTTATTTATTTTTATTATTTGTCAGAGAGAGAGCACAGGAGCGAGCACAAGCTGACAGAGTGGCAGGCAGAGGCAGAGGGAGAAGCAGGCTCACTGCTGAGCAAAGAGCCCGATGTGGGACTCGATCCCAGGACGCTGGGATCATGACCTGAGCCGAAGGCAGCCACTTAACCAACTGAGCCACCCAGGCGTCCCAAATGTATAAATTTAAAAGAGACCTATCCATAAAACACTTTAAGTCTACCATGGGGGGGGGTACATTCAGGACAAAGGAGCACTATAGAATAACAAAACTTTACGAGGCCCCCCAGGCAGTGGTGAGGGAAGCACACCTAGCTCCACAGAGCAGCTGGTGATCAATGGTATCATGGAGAGAGAACTAGGTTGCTTCCACATCCTAGAAGCCATTTCAGAAATGTCCTATTATCCCTTCTAGAAAAAAAAAAAATTCATTAAGCTTTTTAAATTATATACTATTCCTAAAAGTACTCTCATTCTTTATTGGAGTGAAGCATCTCAGCAAGCATATTTAGCTCTGTAGAAACTAGAAGCAATATTTGTTTTTTCTTTCTATAATTTATGGTAATGATTGTGCAAGTTGTCTCTCGGGCTTAATCACCAAGTCATATGAACGTGGGCTTTTTCAGTCTCTCTTCTCAGAATAGGTTAACTCAGTTTACTTGAACTATAAGGCATTTGGTTTGGTATAGGACCCTTTGAAAAACATTATGGATAAGAAAATCTTTGCATTCTTCAAGTGAATTTTAAAAACTATATGACGAAAGAAGCGTAGATGAGTATGGAAGGACCAAACCAGCATTCCTAAAAATGCTTTCAAGGAACGTTAACTCCTTGGGCTTCTGCTGGTTCCAGAATGAACTTTTACAACCATCAAACTTAAGCAAGAATATCCATTCATCACAGAAGAAGAGAGGAGTACCTGACTGGCTGAGTTGGGGGAGCAGGCAGGTCTTGGGGTTGGAGCACCACATTGAATGTAGAGATTACTTAAAACTAAAATCTTAAAAAAAAAAAATGAAAAGCCAAACATTTACGGTAACAATACGTGGCTTACAAAGGCATTCTTCAGGGCTATGATTCTTTTTTATTTAAATAATCTTTTTGCAAGCATTAAAAGGATTGGTTGCTTTGTTTTTAACTTTGTTTCTCAAGAATTATTAGCATGACTCGTGGACAGTTGAAAAATATCTTCCTAGATCTTACCTACCACAAAATCCATATTTGAATGTTCAGTCTTTGACTATGACTGAATTGATAAAAGGAGAATTTAACTAAGTCACAACCTAAATCCCCCAGTTATTTCTGACCCTTTGTTTCAAGAAAAGCTAAGTTATTTACAAAATCAGATCAGATTATTTTCAATACATGGTAATTTAAAAAAATCTTTTCTTGGGGTGCCTGGTTGGCTCAGTAGGTAGAGCACATGACTCTTGACCTCAGGGATGTAGGTTCAAGCCCCATGTTGGGTATAGAGATTACTGAAAATAAAATCTTTAAAAATATTTTTTTCTTTATCCTATTATCAATATAAATAGAAAAGCAAGAAGTTAGATTAGGACTGAATCATTTATAGGTCTATCACTAAGCCACTCATTTTAGAATTACAGTCTGCCACAGCATGAAGAGAAAACTAAGACAAGATGTTTTTCCTTAAGGAGGATGATACTGTTGTAGGAACAGTCACTGCCAGGTGACAGATGATTTCATCCTCTTCTCTAAATTATTTAAGAGTTTGAAAGCCAATCAAAGATAATGTAGGACATTTGGGCTGCTGAGTCAGCAAAGCATTCAACATGTTGGTGCATGAGGAATACAACTATGTATAGATACATACTGTTAACTGTATTCCATCTGGTTTAGCATTTTGCCCCAGCAAAGTGGCAATTGTGTAATGAATAGTTTAGAGAGAAAATGTAAATGAATGAATAAATACATTAGGTTAACAACACATATTTGTCACAGTGTAGTGTGCTGTTCACCCTAAAGTAATTTCATATTCTATGCTGAATGCATAGGAAAACTCCAGTATAAAGTTAACCCACCAAGAGCACATTTATAGAGTGCTTGTATAATATAATGTCCATACTGGGGCAAATAGAGAATGCAAACTCCATAAAACAGAGATTTTTTTTTAAGATTTATTTATTTATTTATTTGACAGAGAGAGAGATCACAAGTAGGCAGAGAGGCAGGCAGAGAGAGAGAGGAGGAAGCAGGCTCCCTGCCGAGCGGAGAGCCCGATGTGGGGCTCGATCCCAGGACCCCGAGACCATGACCCAAGCCGAAGGCAGAGGCTTTAACCCACTGAGCCACCCAGGCACCCCAAAAACAGAGATTTTTGTTCCTGTTGTATTCCCAGCACCTAGAGCAATGTTTGGCAATAACAGGTTTTTAATAAATATTTTCAAATTCATTTGTAAGATGAATACAGAAGGGGAAGAAAGTGACAAGTTATCTCTTTGTCTAAAACTATGGAATAAAATATGAATTTAATCTCAGAAGTGCACATATTTTCTTCTTCCCTGGAGAAAACTGCAAACCTTTGGTGACCCAACCAAAGACAGTTACTTGAGTTTAAAACCATAAAAATCCATTTAAGTTCAACTTACTAATAGTGAGCGTTACTTTCCCAAGGGCATCGCTGACATCTTTTGTAGTACAAATGAAGAATGAGGTAGAAGATAATATTAACCTGTCTTCTCCTTTAACCTGTGCCCAGGGAAACTCAATTCATAATTTCTTCAATTTCGCACCATTAATACACATTAAGTTAACTCTAAAAGGTAAAGTGTAATAGTCTGAGTGAGTAGGAGCCATTAAACCTAATGACACTTAAATGCATTTATCACAGTGATGCATGTCTTTAGAAGGGCCATTGTGTTTTTCCATAAGATAGAAGGGGTTTGAAAGTATAAACTTTATGTTATCTAGCTGAACATTATTTTGTATTCATTTGATCCTTAAAACACTTTAAAATGGAAGATGGCTACTACAAAGTTATTTCATATATTTTAACCTAGGGGCAATGTTTCCTGTAGGTCCCAAGAGTAAGGCTGAGTGCTTTGGGTCCTTTGTCCATGGTGCTGAACTCGGCTTTTCCCTCAGCGGCCCCACTACAGGGTCAGATAGAGCCAGGTGAAAGGATTGATGTTTGTCCCAATTAATGACTTATAAGAATTTAAATAAGGGTTAGTAATGAGTGTATTTTTCAGCTTTATAATCAGCATAGTAAGAAAATTTGTACCATAGGTTTGGGTATTTGAGTAATATGCAAAGTGGAGGCTGAAATAGCAAACATTTGTTTTTAACTCATTTGAAGTACAGTTTGGGAATTTTCACAATTTTGCTCCTACACACCCTTATTCATTAAGATATACCAACATCAGTAATATTTAACAGTTGTCAATTTCTATTTGTTTTCCCAACACTTTTCATTTTAGCTTTTCTTAGGCCCATAATAATGCTTTCTCTTTGATTTGCCTTATATTCCTCCAGTACAATGAAAAACAGCATTAAAAATTATTTGAAATTAAACTTCTTACTCTAAATATACCATGTGAACACATGAATAAGTTACATTGTTAGGTTTTGTTTCCTCTTCATGGCTTTAACTTTCTCATAGCATATTTTATCCCATTATGCAATGCCTTGATCTATATTTCACTGCCCTGAGGAATTTTTTTTTCTTTTTATACTACCTGCTTTTATCTGCCAAAGAAAGTGTCGCACACCAAGGAGAAGAAAGAGGTAAAAAAAATCGAAGGCACATCCTTTGCTACCTTAGTGGATATTTACAAAAAGTGGAAAATTTCTTTTCTCAATGTCCCCAGTATATCTTCAAGGAAATGAGGTACTATTGATGTTACCACAGATTTCCAACTGTTCAGATTTGCTAGTACACAAGAGAGGTTCCATCTCTGGGGCTTATTTTTTTTTTCCTCCTCAGGATATTTAAACTGGAATCTTTGTCAGACGGCATTGGCCTTCACAAGCAGGAATATAAAGTGCAACTTTAGCATTAACATTCTACTTAGAACAAAGGGAGGTGAGCAGAAGCACCACCTGCCAGTCTCTGGTTTATCTTTAGGGGGTAGCCACAGCCATTTTAACTCTGGGGTTCATTTAAACAAGTCTCCAACCATTGGCTTCACAACTGAAGCCTTTATTTGCCTGAGCCAGGGTTTTGTTTTGTTTTGTTTTAATTACTTCCCCTTCTCAATAGGTAAGTTTGCTTCTGATTATGAGAGAGGACTATTTGTTTTGTGAAGGGGTTATATTTTTGTCAGAGATTTGTCGTAAAAATTAATGTTGCTAATTTTTTCCAGAAAAGCCTAGTTTTGGAGGTGGAAGGCATCCGGAGGAAATTTGAGTTTCCAAATGAGCATTTAAACAGCAAAGACTTTATATTGCTTGATTTATAATTCCTGCAAAAAAATTACAAATCAATTTGTCATTTTGGTAGAGGGAAGCATTCCTTTTATCAAACCATATAAAGCCACACTTCTGTGTTATAAACTGTGAGTATCTCTGATCTGGTTGACAAGGAGAGAACTGCTAACTACAGTGGCGTTTGGCCATTCCCACACTTGCCAACTAGATAGCTGTTGAGTGAGTAATTGAGTTTCAGTGAGTTTCAATCCAGAGTTTATTCCAGACTCAATAATTTTTATACTGCAGGCTTTGCTTTAGAACATAACTGAAAAATAATGCTCTTGTTCTAGAAGCATTTTAATTAAATTAATTCGAGTGGGATTTGTTAGTTGTTTAGAGGTTGTTCAAATCGAATGCTTCTGTAGCCTATGAGAGTTCATGCCTGCTCTCCTGTGTGGGAACTGTCACAGAGTAGGACTGAAGTGTCCCATCAGCCATTAAGTAGAAGTGCTGTATTATTTATTGCTAAGCTATCTAGTATGGAGATTTTCAAAAGTAGCTGCCATGAACTTAATAGTCCAGTTTACAACTTGATGGAGACTCTTTCAGGTGAAAATGGGTTTAAATGTAACTGCTTTCTTAGGGGTTCCAATCCATGTTGGATGCCAGTTAAACCCCCACCTCAGCGAAGCGGAAAAGGGTTGTTGTCTGCTGCCCTATGGCAGCTTTCTCTCCATTAAGGTGTATACTGTTTTTGCAGAAGTTCCGAAAGCTATCCCAAAGTGATGGTGGTTATTGTTACGATCCGAAGGATCTCATTGCTAACTAATAACGGAGAGCTGTCCCTAATTCCCCACACTCACCTGGTGTTCCCAAACTCATCTTATTTGAGGTCACATGGGGGAAAGAGCAAAGCAATTGTGAAAGAACAGTGCCCTTGTTGTGGATGGAAACTAAGAGCAAGGTTTTCTAACCTTAGTTTCACATTACAATCACATGATGGATCTTGGGCATCAATATTTTTTTAGTTTCCCAAGTAATTCTTAGGTTTAGTCAAGGTTGAGAACCACTGCCTAAGAAAGAATTATTTCCCTGAATAATTTTTTAAAAGGCCTTTGCAACTGATCTCTTCTCTACCCCAGACAACAATATCAGATAGGAGAGTGGTTTATTTACTTGTAGGAGAAGTACGGAGGTATCAAGGTTAATCCAGTAGTCTTGAGTTGGAGGGAATGATGAATGAAATTTATAGAGGTGCAAACATACTTAGCTTTAGGGGTGCCTGGGTGACTGAGTTAGCCAAGTGTCTGCCTTCGGTCAGGTCATGGTCTTAGGGTCCTGGGATCAAGCCCTGCAGCAAGCTCCCTACTCATTGGAGAACCTGATTCTCCCTCTCCCTCTGCCCGCCCCCCGACTTATGCTTTTCCTCTCTCTCTCTCTTCCTCTCACTCTATCTCAAATAAATAAATAAAATTTAAAAATACATATTTAGCTTTAATATGTAAAGCCAGAATTTTTATCTAAATGCTGATGTATATGGAGTCATGTATGGAAAAGTAAAATGTAAAAGGATGTTTAATTTTACTTTTCTATATCTCAACATATCTATAACTAAATATGAAAAGTAGTGTTTGAGTTATTCAGCAATGCTTACCACACTTCTCCTGTCCCTGAAATGTGTCTCATCCTGAAGTTTGGGCCGCACTGAAACCAGTTTCCTTGTCTAGAACAAATAGCTAAATTACTATTTGACTTAGAGAATTACTGGCATAATGCATGTTCAGATGTCTAGCATGATGCCTGATGCACAGTTGAGGCTGGACCTAAGTTAGTTTTCCTCTTCCTTCTTCAGCCAATTAATTTTAACATTAAAACAGTTCATGTTAACCTTCAGGCAATGGGTCTGAACAAGCTATTATGTCCCATATATTACGTTTATTCCTCTTTTGTTTTTTAAAATGGATCAATTCAGAGCTTTGCCTGGAATATGATGTGTATGTCTTTGTAATTCATTTCAAAATATTTAAGGAATTCAAAGTAACTAAGAAATCATGCAGAATATGCAAGGTTTATTAATTTGCCTAAATGTTAAGAGAAATGACTAAAAAAATCCTTATTTTTAAATGCTGCAGAAATCATTTAAAATTGAATTGTCTCATATTGTTAATTGTAAACTTGTCAGGGATTAATTTCTATATATTATTTTTAAAGCATCTCCAATTCTTTTAGTTTTATGAACGTTGTTATTTATTGACAGTTCTTTCAGAAGCTTCCAACTCAAATCTGAACTCATATTTATGTATACCACTTGCTTCTTTCTAACCAAATACATATTTTTGCTTTTTTCTTTATCTCCCTTAACAGAGAGAGAGAGAAAGAGAGAGAGATTTTTCCACAATGTATACTCTAGGATCGTAGCCAGTTTACATGTTGATAACTGACTCCTGCCAAAGCAATCCACTGAATGTCAAACAAACACATTCTTAATTATACAAAAAATCCTATTCCCTTTTGGGTGCCATGTCCAACCTCAATTTATTAAGAAAATATTTTAGTCATTTTTAATCCGACAGCCTTTGGACATCAAGCTACAAATCTCAATACACCAATTACTTATGCTTTTTCTGTTTCAGTTGAATTCTTGCTAATTTATAGTTTGAGTGTGAAAACCCTGATGCTGTGCCATGAACCTGGAGTTAGACAATTCCTGCTGATATTGAGACCCCAGATTCTGAGTTGCTCAACGACAGTTTATTAAATGCACAGCAACCTCAGAATTACTTGTGTTTGTTGTGTTCTTTCTAATAATGATAATCAACTACATGATAATTTATTAATGTCAGCAAATGTTTTCCTGAGAAAATAACTGAGAATCTATATCAAGTATATGCAGAAGTGAGGTATAGTAAAAAATGAATAAAATTCATGAATGAAAAAATGAATAAAATTCATTCTTATTTGTTTTCTTTTTTACATTTCATTTATTACTGAGATTATGTAGATGGTTCAGGGAAAATATAATCTATTACTAGGGGAAAAGATTTTCATTCCTATTCTTAAATTACGTAGTATATTTTAGCACCCACTTTATTAGTTCATTTTGACTTTATAAATGAGTTTTTCAAAAGGTTTAAACCAATAACTCTTTTTTAATTCAAGGGGAGGAGAAACATTCTATACTCATTTTTATAATGAAATATTTATAAAGTACCTACAGCATCTTCAGTGCATATTAATTAACTCATAGGCCTAAGCAAGAAGAATGAGTCCAATTTATAAAAGGAAAATAAATAAGTGACATGAGACCTTCCAAAATAAATGAGATTGTTTTGTTTTCATATTTCAGAAAATAATATTTCTGAAACACATTGAACAAACCAGCTTAAAACTTTTCAAATGTTGTAATTACTCAAAGTATTTTAGGACAAAGTGCTCTTGGTTTAATTGATGTGGCCAAAAATTAAATTCCAGTGGAACTGGAACGCACCAGAGCATTACTTTAAGAATATATCTAGGAAGGCCATCTGCTGTCTTCTTGAGTTTCCTTCCAGCCCCCACTGAAAAACACCCTTGAGGTTTAGGCTGAGTGTACTTCTCAGAGGACACATCTGAGAGAATTCTCCATGTGTATATATTCCTTCTATCTCTAATGCTATGAATAATGAATAAGAAGCTTATGAAATATGCACTCATATAACCTTCCTCTCTTTAAAAAAAAAATACTATGCCATACCCATAATGAGGAGAAAACCTAAGAAACCTGAGATAAAATTTGTCTTGAACTTATATGACTTCACCATAAAGAATGGTTTTCTGCATATAAATTTGAATCCTCTTTATCAAAAAGAATTATTATGGGGGAAAAAAACCAACATTACATATTTGAAGTCAGGAATTTCATACCTAATTACTGTACTGTGAATTGAAAAGAGCAATTAGCTTCATCTAGAAGATTTATAATTTGAGAGGTGTTCTCTCAGTCTGTCCTTTAAAAAGAACCTGTAGATTCTTTTATCCATTAGAATACAAAGAGGAGCAATTCTGTATTGAGATTCCCTTTGATATCTACATAAAGTAAACCAGTCTCTCTCTTTCTTTATGTCTCTCCCCCCATCCCTGTCTTTCCTTTCTTTAGAGAAAAATAGAATCAAAGAAAATTATGTTATACCCAGAATGATATTATATACAAGAAAGGGAGGGAAGGAAAGAGGAAATGAGAAAAAAAGAATGGAAGGAATCAGGGTTGTTTGGTAAAAACTGATACCCTGGCAGAAATAAGGCAAATTTTTTTAATTTAAAATATTATTTGGGGGCACCTGGGTGGCTCAGTGGGTTAAGCCTCTCCTTTCAGCTCAGGTCATGATCTCAGGGTCCTGGAATCTATCCCCGCATCAGGCTCTCTGCTCCGCGGGGAGCCTGCTTCCTCCTCTATCTCTCTGCCTGTCTCTCTGCCTACTCTCTCTGTCAAATAAATAAGTAAAATCTTAAAAAAAATATTATTTGAAGATATACTTAGGGGCATCTGGGTGGCTCAGTCAGTTAAGCACTGGACTCTTGATTTCAGATTAGGTCATAATCTCAGGGTCCAGGATTCCAGCCCCAAGTCAGGGCACTCACTCAGAGGGGAGCCTGCTTGTCTCCCTCTTCCTCTGCCCTGCGACTCTCTCTCTCAAATAAAGAAACCTTTAAAAAAGAGATATATTTAAACACTGATGATAGAAGTGAACTACCATTTATATACTCATTCAGTAGTGCTCACAAAACAAAAAGATAATTACACAATAGGCTCTTTAAAACAGTATTATATGAAAAACATCATGGTAAGGATCAAGAGGCATTTAGAAATTAAATGAGCCAGTGTAAGTGAAAATAACTAAGATATATAAGATGAATTAAGGTATACAAGATAACATGTTTAAAGTTGTGTTTTTCTGGGATTTTCTTCTTGTAAATATGAAAAGTCTGAATTTTAAAATTTCCTTAAAACAAAAATGTTACCTTTTTCATGTTCAGTTTTGGTGTTTTTATTGGTGTACTGTCTCTCTTCCCCTCTCTCTCTCTCTCTCTCTCTCTCTCTCTTTCTATATATATATATATATATATATATATATATATGATAGTAAAGAATCTAATTTCTACATCATAGAATTTAATGTATTTATTAGAGTTCTGTTCAAAATCCTATTATCACTAATCTTTCCTTCATTTGGCTTAAGCCAATTAATCTTCTACATTTATACTGAAAATAAAAGTACCTGTGATGAACAGCCCATCATTATTAACGGCTTGGGCAGCATAAGCATGCATGAATTTCCCATGCTTTACATATGTAACTAGGATCCAGTCTCAGGCAGTAGTACTTACAAAAAGAGTTGTAATCAAGGCATAAGCACTGATTTAAGCTAACAAATGCATGTCCTTCATATGGAAACTTTAAAATCAGTGGATGTGCTCTTCTCTGTTATAAATAGCATAGCTTCTGACTGCCTTGCATTTTCTTGGACAGATTGGGGAAGAGGAGTGGGATGAGGAAAGAATAACCCCAGAGGAACTTTGCATTATTAGAATCTCTAACTTGCACTCCAGAAATTAAAACATAGTGTTTGAATAAACCTTCACATGGTATTAAATCAGAAATGACAATAAGATGTTTTCCACTTGAAATTCAACACATTGATATGTTTTATGTAATAATACTCTATAAATGTAATTGATTGAATCAGACTTTATAGGCATCTATGTCAGGGCCAATAATTATCTTCAATTTCAGAGATCACTTGCTTCACAGAGTAATTAAATAAATCAGGGAAATAAGCCTGCATTTCTCCTACCTGGTAAAAATTTTGCTGTTTTCAATGTCTCCCCTTTCATAGGCACTCAAATATTTGCAATGGGATGAATCTCAGTCCATTTGTCCCTAAAGTCTAATGTAATTGATTTGAATACACATATTTATTATTTCCTCACAAAAATATATAATCAAAATGAAGGGGAATTTCAAGTTATAAATTATTGAGCTTGAGCTATCAGCATAATCTTTTCCACTGTGACTCTTTTGAAGGACTCTCCTATTTGAAAATAAAACCACATTTATCAGTGTTGCCCTGACTCAGTCATCTTGAGAACCCCTAAAATATATTCAACTTTGCCATCAATGGTCTGAAAGAGAGGATACTATTTTTCTGTTTAAAATGATACCTTGAAGAATATGTTTTTTGGCTTCACTTTTCTTGTCAAAAATTATGGAGTGATACCCCCTAAAAATCACCTCTTACCCCCTATTCTCCTCACACATGTCCATACATACAAAAGGGACACGATCACACTGTCTCCTGGGTTGAGTTTGAAAGAAAGCACGCAGGGTAAATTACAGCAACAACAATGATAATAAAATTCAAATTATCTTTGAAAATTCTTTAAATTGTTTGTAAGTTCATTATTCATCCAGCTTCCTTCTCGCATCACTTTTTGTCAGTTAGATACCAGGTGGCTTTGTTGGCTTATAATTAGAACTCTTATATAAAAGTATTCGTATCTCTAAACCATCAGAAACACACGTGACTCAGTGAGATGTGAGAAGAAAAATAACAGATTCACATCTCCTATTTTTTAAAAAAGTTATTTTACAGTTTGATACCATTTTTATAAAGCCCAAAAACAAGTGATATTAAACAACATATTGCTTATATTTTTAGGCCTAAGTTGACTCCCAGGCCTAAGCTGGAAAATGCTTCACTATTAAAAATCTCCCTCTCCCTCTCTCTCAACTTGAATAGTTGAATTTGATTTATGTAAATGAGACTATTACAAGACTTGACTGTTTTGCCAAAAAGTCCATTAGCCTTCTGGAATTACAAGGCTCATGGTGTCCCGGCCAGCTCTCATTAAGAGTTGCCCAGGAAGCAGCAACACACACACACACAATGAACTTGAGCCTTGGCATTAAAAAGAGACGGATTTGAATTTCTACCAAGTACATTAATTTGAACAAGTTACTTCAACACTTAGAACTTCGGTTTCCTTAATTATCAGATGTGGGTCATAATACCCACCTCAAGTCACTGTTAAGGGTTAAATGAGAGAATTTTCATTAAGCCTGCTACAATGTCTACCAATAAATGGTATCTATTGATATTATCAGTGATTAGGATGGTTCTTTAAGGTTGGGTTTTTTTGTTTGTTTTTAACTATTACTTTTTTTTTTTAAACAAACCACCAGAGGGTAGTAGAGAACAAATAGTTTCTATACATTGTTCCAGGTGCCGTCTTTATGAAATTGCCATGTTCTTGTCCTCATAATACATCTGCCTGCCTGTCCTGTCATTTCAAAGTAAATGTATACACTTGAAAACATGAAATATGCTTTTACTATTCTTTTTTATTTTAAAGATTTTATTTATTTATTCATTTGACAGACAGAGATCACAAGCAGACAGAGAGAAAGGAGGAAGCAGGCTTCCCGCTGAGCAGAGCTCCCGATGATGCAGGGCTCGATCCCAGGACCCCGGGATCATGACCTGAGCTGAAGGCAGAGGCTTTAACCCACTGAGCCACCCAGGCGTCCCTGCTTTTACTATTCTTAAATATCGAAATTTTACATATGATGAGGAATAGGCTGTACTAAGTATAAGATGCTTCATTCCTGAACTATTTTAAAGGAGATAGAGAAATATACCTCTTGCTTTGAAGTGTTTTATTCATACTTGGTATTTTATATAGTTGGAAAGGTTTGGGGTACAAATTAAACATGAATTACTGCATCATCTTTGTGGTATTACTGAAGAATACCAAATTGATGGTGGCAAGGTTTTAGTGCTCTTTTTTGTTTAAGGAGTACAGGTCATTATAAAAACAATTTCAGGGGCACCTGGGTGGCTCAGTGGGTTAGAGCCTCTGCCTTCGGCTCGGGTCATGATCCTAGGGTCCTGGGATCGAGCCCCGCGTCGGGCTCTCTGCTTGGCAGGGAGCCTGTTTCCCTTCCTCTCTCTCTCTGCCTGCCTCTCTGCCTACTTGTGATCTCTGTCTGTCAAATAGATAAATAAAAATTAAAAAAAAAAAAACAGTTTCACTATATACCCTTGAAATATAAAAGGAGTTTTAAGCTGCTACGTTTTTTCACTGTTGCATATAACAATTGACTGTTAAAGTCAACATATCATCATGATATATGATATGTTCATATACCAATATGATATTATGATGATATGCCAATTCCTGGTAAAAATGAGGTTGGGTATTTAAATTTAAATTAGAAGGCAGGCTAAAACAAGATCATTGAGACTGAGAAGGTGGGACATGAGAGAACAGTATATGAAACTAATGTATTTTCCAAAGTTGTAAGCTCTCAGGAAAAGCAGATGTAGGTAATAATATATTAATGGGTTTGTACTCTGAAGCTAGAGCTCTAGTGTAATTTTAAGTCTATAATTTTCAGACTTTGAAGAGCACAGTGGTTATCCACCAGGGAGACTTTTGTCCCGCAGGGGACATTTGGCAATGTCTGGAGAAATTTTTGATCTGTCAGGACCAGGGTGAGGGCAGGTGTGGGGGTTGTGCTGCTGGCATCTGGTGAGTGGTGGCTGCACAGGACCGCCCCCCACAACAAAGAAGTACCCAGCCCAATATGTTAATAGTGCTGATGCTCAGAAACCCTGGAGTAAAGCCATGAACTTTCAAAGACTGCAGTGTTGCTGGCTATTTTCCATTTCTATTCTGTGTCCGCATTGGTCCTTTAGAGAAGAGCTCTGGGCCCTGAAGCACAGCAGTTGCCTTGGAGCTCATCTTCCCTTTTTAAAGCAGCAGATTGTCCAGAGCTTCCATTTAAAGAATGTGCCATATTCACTCGGTGTCTGACGGAGATTAAATGTGCTTTTGGAAACTTCGCAAGAAATGTACAAGCTCTCAGTAGAGAGAATTTGTAGAAAACAAAAAACAGAAGAGCAGGTTTCTAGTTCTTCTTCCCCCAAATGGCCTTAGTTGTTTCAAAAATGGGAAGTGTGATTAACACTGCTTTGTATTTTAAGTCGAAGCATTTGGAAGCATGGGTATAATGCCTTCAGGACATGAAATCTTCAGTTACATGATCACTTATTTAGAAATGTGATGAAGTGTGAAGAAATTGTACCAGCAGGAGGGATCATTTAAAATTCTAAAAACCTGAAAAACAGTTTCATAGAACATGTATATGGTTACAAATCAGCTGGCATGTGTAGTAGAGACTTTGCGTTTAACTGTCACAAATCCACTAACTTTTCTTGACTTATTAATAGTTCAGAGAGCCAAAAGAGGACAAGAAGGTAATTTATTTACATTGATTAGCTGATTTGGAGAGAACATTGAGCTTTTCACTTTTAACCTATAATGACACCTAAATTGCCTATATCAAATCCAGCTAAAAAAATAAAATATAAATTTCAAAAACCAAGAAAGCAAATGTGTCATACTAATTTAAAGAGTTTAAAACTTGACAGTCATGGTCAATGTTATTAGAAAACTATCCAAATGAACTGTTTAATCCAATTTCTCCTAATAGGTAGATCTGTTCTATGCAATATTATAGTGTTAGATATGTGGCCCAAAACAGAAAAATCCCAATAATTTTTATGTTGATTGCATGTTGATATGACAGTATTTTGGATACGTTGGGTTGAATAAAATATATTGTTAAGTTAACCTATTTCTTTTTATTTCCTTAATGTTGTTGGTAGAAAATTTTAAAGTATGTTTATAGCTCATTATTTTTATTGGACAGCACTGGCCTAGACCCTTCTGGTTTTAATTAAGTAGTTACTTTCATGATCAAGCAAGCATTTTAGAAATTATGTTTATATGAGAGAAAATGTATACGTAGTTTGCTAATCATTCTATGTATCATCATTTACATAGTGCTGACCTCCCATTTCCTCATTTCTACCCTGCGGCAACCTCCTGCTTTCCCCAAAGAGGTTCTTCCAAACAACCCTTGAATACCTTCTCTTGTCTCCTCTGTTTTTCCTTTCACAATGTGCCCATTGTCTGGGGTGCCTCCCCTCCTCAATTTACCTCAGTCTTCACCTCAGTCTTTAAGATCTAACTGAAAATATTACATTTTCGTAATGGTTTTTTACAACTGTGAGTGGTCTCATTCCTAAATTTCTTTAGCACTTACTCTGTACTGGCCTTTCCTGAAGTGTGTTACTTCTTACACTGGGACTGCCAAAATAGTGTTTTCTGAGGAGGAAAGTTACCATGGTCACATGGGTTAGGGAAATAGTGAATTAAACAGTCAAATTATTCTTTCTTGCAGGATTTCTTCAGGCCCCTTACAGTTTAATCTGGATTAAGAACTTTTAAAGAGCCACTTGATACACAGCATTTTTCAGTCATTTTTTCTTTTCTTTTTTTTTTTTTTTAAGGTTTTTTTTTTTAGAGAGAGAGAGAGAGAGAGAAAGGGAAGGAGCAGGAGGAAAGAATCTCGAACAGACTCCCTGCGAGTGTGGAGCCCATGCTGCTCAGCTGGATTTTACAACCTGAGATCATGACCAAGAATCAGACGCTTAACAGACTGAGCCTCTCAGTCTATTTTGACAATGGAGTGGTTTTTTTCCCTCCATGCATTTCACAGAACTGGGTTACTAGAAACACACCTTGAGAAATAAAGCATATACCATTGATCAGCACATACTCTTCAGTACTTTTTTTCTCATGATTTGAGCCATTATATAAACTATGTTGGGTCCATGGTCAGAGGAACGAGACTGATACAAATCGAAAGTCAAGCAAAGCTTTATTTCGCGCCAAGCATCGAGAATCAAACTGACCATTAGGGCCGCCTCTCACAGAGAGGGCGACCCCTCCCTGCCTTACAGACTAATTTTTATAGTGCAAAGGCCATGTGGTTGAGCCTGGCCACATACAGGTGGCCAATGAGATTGTAACACACAGAGAAAGCTGCACAGAGAAAGCAGTTCACCCCACAGTAGCTATTTGAACTAGCCTATCACCTTGGTCAGAATTGGCGCCCAAAAGGCTGGGCCCACACTCCTTAGTAGCGAGGGAGACAGTATGCGCGCCCCACTGATTGGATGTCTCCACCCGGCCCGACTCATCCCTGCATCCCGGCTCTGTTATCTACACCTGACCTGACCCACCCTTGTATTTGGGCTGTTTTGACCATATTTTACTACATAAACAACACAACGGCTGTTTAATCCGAGAGATGGAATTGCTCTGGCTAAGTAGGCCCTTACACTATATACCTTTACTTGAGTTCTCAAATTTTTATTTATTGTTTCCTAACATATACTGTATATGGTTTTTCAAAGTCAGAAATCATTTTGGTCAACACTATGCAAAATGTTGCATTACCTGTTGATTTAGCTTAATACATTAAATGGAAATGTATTCCTGTTTGTGATGTTTTAGTCCTATTTGTGATGAGAGCAATACTATGTGGACATTACAGTAAGCCAAATGCTATACTTCTTACTTTCAAATTTAAACTCTAATTAGTGGGAGGAGTATAGTACAGTCTGCAACATATTCAATGGGGAAAACCATCAGCAACACTGAACAGAGCCACTAAGTACCTCAGCTCTTTCTTTGAGGGCAAAAGGGGTAAATTACTGGAAAATATAAACTGGAGGTCAAGTAGAAGACGAGAAAATGAGAGTGAAAGAGAGACCTTTAAAAGTGTGCTAGGGAGAAGGAAAGACAAAGTTGAGTAGTAAAGTATCACCAGAAATATTTTAATTAAATGACACTGAAAAAAAAAACCTCTATCAAATATTTATTTGGTCATATATTAACTCTAATTTATTTTTTTCAAAAATATGCACTCCGTGACCAAACTCAAAAGGGTAATTGATTTATTACTATTACATGTACATGCAAATCAAAATGGTAATATTTAAGCCAGTCATAGGGTTAAACATGTTAGATGGTACCTAGGAAATGTCATGTTAGGTTTGACCCAGAGACAGTCCTACCCATTTCATCTTTATTGTCCCTGTCAAAATCAGTCTTTCCTCTGCCTTATTCCCTTGTTTTTATTCATATATTTTTCTAAACATGACTCTCCCCCAAAAATACAAGTGAAGGGGACAGAGAAGAGATTGTCTTATGTCTTTCTATATTTCTGGTGCCTGGTGCAATTCACTAAATATTTGCAGAGTCCCTGACATTGGCATTAAATGTTGTGTTGAAGGAGAAGGTAGCTGTTTTCTTGATTTCCACCTCAAAAGGCAAGAGCCTATGTGAAGATCCAAGTTTCCCTTAATAACACATGAAAAATATATTCCATGACTTTTTCTATATTGTAAATATTTTAATCAACTGATCAACAACTGTGTGTTTATGATCTGTTTACTATGTTTGGGGCCAGAGGCTTTGGGAAGGTAAAAACAAAGCAAACTACCTGCTTCCTTGGAATGGAGGGTTGAGAAAAAGGAGAAACAGATAATAGGAAACAAATGGAGAGTGAGAGTGAAGTTCTAGGGGATATACACTTCAGCTCGGAAAAGGGAAACTGAAAGTAGGCCTTGAAACCAAGGAACTTGGCAAAGTGAAGGCAACTTTGAAAGCTATTGAAGCCAGAATTGTGTTTTACATTATGTTCTGGTACACATCAGAGAGCCCATGAGGAGTTCTAAGGAGACAGTCCACAAGAGGGGTCCTCTGGTAAGATGAGACTCACAAAGCCCAGTCTGGGAACAGATGAGAGCAGGGAGAGACAGCAGAAGGAAGACCACGTCAGAGACCGTTGGCTTTAGCCTAAGTTGGAAGGGCACCTGTCTTTCTAGTGTAGGGGCCATGGAATTAGGCCAGAAATAGCCTTGAGAGAACAGGTAGGACTTGATGACTGACTGGAAACAAAAAATTAAAACATGTGGGTGAGATGGTCAAAATGACCCCAAGGTTTTGAGCACAGATTAAAAAAAATAATAATGTTTTTGAGAATTTGCTCTATGCCGATGTTTTGTGTGCTTTGCGTGGATTTTCCTGAGTTTCATGATACATCTATTGATGTAAGTACTAATATTTCCCCTGTTTTATAAGTGAGGAAACAAATTCATAGAGGAAACACAACTTGAACAGAAATTTTAATCCTGGCAGCCTAGATTCAAATCCCATACTCCACATCTATGCTAGTCTCGGTCTCATGTTCTAAAGAAGTGACGGTGACATAGATAAGTTTGGGACAAGGAGCTAATTTGAAGAAACTAAGGATTAATGACTTATATTTAAAATAAACTTTGGACTTAGGACAATATTTGCAAGTGGATGTATCCAGGTAAGATTTGGAAATGAAAGCCCTCAGCTTTCAGTTCTAAATTTGACAGTATACGTCACAGAGATGTCAGAAGTTCTCGAGAGAAGAAAATACATCAGAGATATCAAAGACTGCATTTTTGCATAGATATTATTTCTCGTAGGTAATGAATTTGATAAGCATGCATATTGGTTATTTCATTTTATATGACCCTAGACCAGTGCTCTACAAACTTCTTTGGACACATACCTCTAAGACACAATTTTTGAGCATATGCCCTTTTGCATGTAACTTATTCTCCTTTGTTTTCACTTGATAATGAAGCTAATGATGAGTTCATACTGGGAGAAGACACAGCTCTATTCTTTTCTTGTCTGCTTCTCGCACTTTGAAGAGGAACTTCAATTTGCCATTCTTTTGCAGACTACTTTTTAAACTCATTTGTTTTGAGTTAAAACTAATCTGTATTATGCAGACCCATGTTAACTGCACTCTGTTACAACTCTAGACAGTAGATCTCTCGTTCACATTACATTTTTACATAGGTGGAATCAAACATCTGACTTAGGAACTAAATTAGGGCACTGGTTTCATTCCACATATTAAATATCATAATTTCTTTCTTTTTTTTTTAAAGATCTATTTATTTATTTGACACAGAGAGAGAGATCACAAGTTAGGCAGAGAGGCAGGCAGAGAGAGAGCGGGGAAGCAGGCTCCCTGCTGAGCAGACGGCCCAGTGCAGGGACCAGGACCCTGAGATCATGACCTGAGCTGAAGGCAGAGGTTTAACCCACTGAGCCACCCAGGCCTCCCAATATCATAATTTCTTATTTGCAAATTGCCACACTGACATTTCCACACCCATAATTTTTCCAGCTGTCCTCCACTGACCATGGAACTTCTCTGTACCTTGGAGACTATCAATTTTGTCTTAACTTCTCAAGGGTCAGAAGGTGCTTCCTCCATAGGCCTCTACTAGTGGCTGCTGAGTAGACGGGTATGAGAGCACTGTAACTGCACACGTCTGTCCAAAACACAACTGAGCTTGTCCTTCCCAGTTTAGGCCTTGGAGTTTTAGTCTCTTCATGCAACATCCTCACTTTTTTTTTTTTAAACATTTTAGTTTCCCTTTCTCCTTTTAATCACTTTAGCTTCAGCCTTCTGTTTCATCTTATGGTTTTTGAGTTATGATGTCAAGAATTTCATAATTACTTTCAGAGTAAGCTGCCATACATTTGTATGTGGAAGGATCTATAGTCTCTGTACATTTCCAGAATTTCCTTTGAGAATACCCAGAAATTCAGGTTTTTTTCAGTTCCACTCACTGTGAAATGAGTACCTCTCTTTTATTTTATCAAAAGATAAGTAATGGGTGCCTAGGTGGCTCAGTGGGTTAAGCCTCTGCCTTCAGCTCAGGTCATGATCTCAAGGTCCTGGGATTGAGCCCCTGCATTGAGCTCTCTGCTCAGCAGGGAGCCTGCTTCCTCCTCTCTCTGCCTGCCTCTCTGCCTACTTGTGATCTCTGTCTGTCAAATGAATAAATAAATATCTTAAAAAAAAAGATAAGTACTAACAGAGTCAGAACTTCTCAATAAACATTTGCTCAGAGAGAAATAATTTGGAGGTTAGAGTCTAATGAGAATGTAAAAAATATTTACTAATCCTTATCAGGTGAGTAGAAAATAATATAAATTAATGTCTTATTTTATTTTTATTTAAGTTATTGTTTTATTTTATCTTATTTTTATTTCATTTTTTCTTATTCTTAATTATTTATCTTAGATTATTATCTCATTTTTAATTTATATCTTATTTTTTATCTTATTTTTTATTTCTATTTTTTCTTGTTGATCATTTTATTGTTTTCATTAGTCTTGAATTAAAGGTTTTCAGATAATCTCACAGATAAGATGGCCATGCTACACTTGGAAATGTATTCTCATTTGAGCTGTAGAAAAAAACTTAGCATTGAAAAATAAGTGTGAATATTCAGATATCAGACGATAACTGGATTGGATTATTGGAAATAAGACACAATCCTGACATAGTTGAGTACACAGTCCAGAAAGTGTCTGATATACTCATCTTTCCAATATATATAAATGAGGAAACAGATATTAAAATAACTTGTAACTTCTACCATCATTTTGATAAAAGCCATTTATTATAACTATCAATGGAAAGAAAACGTTAATGAATTTATAAGTAACCGTGGACCAGCTTTTTTCCTAGCCTAACAAGAAAAAGAGCTTTTACTTTTTGATTTGCAACCAAAAAACACGGTTTTGGTTTTACTTTAAACTCAAAATCAGTGTGGAAAGATATCTGCCTATTTCTTATTGAGATAAATGAAGCCAAATGGATATTGCCACAAGATGGCTCAGAATTAGGTCTATTTTAGTCATTTCATCAGAGCTGTTTGGCTAATTGGCTACTTGATTCATAAACACTCGAGTTGATATAGGAGCAAAATTAACTTCCTTGTCCTTTCCACATAGCATTTGTATTTTCGCATGACAGATGTCCTTAGGATCTTAGCAGTATAATTTTTTTTAAAGACATTTATTTATTTGATAGACAGATTACAAGTAGTCAGAGAGGTAGGCAGGGAGAGAGGAGGAAGCAGGCTCCCGCTGAGCAGAGAGCCCAATGCGGGGCTCAATCCCAGGACCCTGAGACCATTACCTGAGCCGAAGGCAGAGGCTTTAACCCACTGAGCTACCTAGGCACCCCTATAATTTTTTTTTAAACCAACTTGTGAAACAGTTTTGTGTTTCTACAACAAATTAATAATAGTAAATATGTATTTCTCCCTTCTCCTACTGACAGTCACTAGATTGCACCTATTTGTAGGAGACTGCAAAAGGGCTATAAGATTTGGAAGAGAGGGGAAGAAAAATTAAGTGAAGAACAGTAGAAGAGAGCAACCGAGTGGCACCTAGTATGGGAGGCGTTTAAACGTGGCAGGCAGAAGTCAAGAGCCCTGTGAACCTGGCAGTGGAGCTGTGGTTGGTAAAATCTATTGTTCTCTGTGTACAAAAGAAAAAAATCGAATTGGGCTACTGTGAAATACAGGGCTGCTTTTGTCAACGACATCATGGGCTCCTAATTGAAAAGGGACAGCGTAAGAAAGGACGTAGGCACTGAAAAGCTACAAAGAGCTATCAGCTTTGAAAAGTCCCTGCCCTGTTACACTGGAGAACTTCAGTTTGACAGTCGTGAATAGAAACCTTACAGGTGCTGGGGCAAACAAGAGGCAGCAGATGGTCAGGTTGTTTGTTATGGCCTACACAATAGCCGAAGTGGAAATTCCCTTGGTTAATTTTCTCTCATTGCCCAACTGCAAGTCCATCACGGAGCAGACTTGGGGCAAGACCGCCCTGCTCAAAGTAAACATAAGGCTCACCCACCTCATTGGAAAAGCCATCAGATGCGATCTGATGATCACTGTTCAGCAAACCCAGTACTTTTCCGTCCTCATTAATGGGTCTGAAAACACAAAGACTAATGCCTATGAGAGGAAGTACATGTTCTGTATGTATGGGTAAGACTCCCTTGCCAAATGTTAAATTATTGAGCTTAAAAGAAGCCAAGCAGATGAATACAGAAGATTTGAAGGATAATTCTTAACACAGTCTCAGAACTTAGGATAGATATAAAAACAAATGTATTAGTGTAACAGGGATGCTATTAGCTCTAATTTGTAAATGAAGAGAGAAGTTTCTGATCTACTCAAGCAGGAAGTGGCTTTCCTAGTTTCAATGCCTTGTCTTTACCACTTAGAGAGCTAGCAGCTGTAAACACACTGAGAACACCGGCTTTGTTGATATTTTTGCCACACTTCTCTTTATAGCTTCCATCAAATAGCCCCAGTTTGTCTTTGTGAATTAAAGACTTCAGTGGAATTTGTGGAAGACTAACAATACTAAAGAAATTGGATGAGATGCACTAGTTACAACATGAAAAAAACAAGCAGGCAAAGCCCTAATTTCCTGTGTTAGTGCCTCTGTTTATTTTTTTAAAGATTTATTTATTTATTTTGAGAGAGAAAGACAGCTCACGCATGAGTAGGGAGAGGGGCAGAGGATGAGCATCTCAAGCAGACTCTCGGCTGAGCACGGAGCCTGATCTGGGGCTCGATCTCATGACCCATGAGGTTATGACCTGAGCTGAAACCAAGAGTTAGATGTTTAACCAAGTGAGCCACCTAGGCTCCCCAGAGCCTCAGTTTAAAAGCATAGTCATGGGACACCTGAGTGGCTCAGTTGGTTAAGTGGCTGCCTTCAGCTCAGGTCATGATCCCAGCGTCCTGAGATCGAGTCCCACATTGGGCTCCTTGCTCGGCAGGGAGCCTGCTTCTCCCTCTGCCTCTGCCTGCCTCTCTGTCTGCCTGTGCTCTCTCTCTCTCTCTCTCTAACTCATAAATAAATAAAATCTTAAAAAAAAAAAAAGCATAGTCATTGAGAAGACTGCAAGTCCAGTCCTACAAGTGAGAATCCAGGGCTACTTGAAGATATTGACTAATCTAAAATTTGTCCTACATTTTCTACTTATCATTGAGATATTAGACCTATTCTCCAAATAGTGCTGTCTTCCAGAGGAACAGTGTGATTGGCTCTTTGTCACATCACTTCTTGAGATGTGCTGCCTTACCCATGACCATCACGAAAGGGATCTTACATGGAGCACTCAGTGAGTTACTAATGAATGCAGTAAGAAACCCAAAAGTAGCATCTTTCAGTAGGGCCAGACTAAATGGGAGATAATGTTACGATAAAAATTTTAGAGAAAGAGTCCTCATTTATACTAATGTAATTCAAAATTGTGTGTATCACATTTTGGGGGGCTCCATAAAGAAGTTGCATCTCAGCATTTAAAATTATTGGACATAAAACTCTGACCCAGAAACAATCAAGCCTTAAATACACAAAGAACTCGAAGTGTTTATTAATCCCATTGAAGTGCTACTACAATTAAATCATGCAGTTGCTTCCCAGTTGGCTAGAGAATGGGATTGCTCAAAGGTTTCAGGTTGAAAAGCCTCCCACAGCTCTCTAGGCCAGAAATTTGGCAGTGACAGTGAAAAACTACAAAGACAAATTCCCAAATATTTACCATATGATTTGTATTCTGTAGTCATTTCCAGTTTCAGTGGCAACAGTGGACAGGAAAGGATGAAGTCAGGTTACGGGAATAAAATGCTTGAGAAAGGGCTTGAATGTACAGAAATGCACATTTCTGCAGAAGGCGCAGTGTCAGGACTGTGTCACTACAGATCTGCTATCAACCTTTCCTTACTAAAGCTCACCAGAACAAACAAATTACCTTCTAGGAAAAGACCCTCAAAAACCTCAGTTTTGAAGGAGAACCATATTCTTCTAATGTAAAAAAAAAAAGAAGAAGAAGCAGAATTTTCTACTCATACTCCCTCTGTAAATCACCATTATCTCTGGTTCTAGCTATAAATTATGGAGAAGTGACTGGTTTCTAGTCAAGTGTAATAATAGAGCTACTCTGGCAAAATAGAATGAAGAAGTGAGTACATATCTTATCATTAAGGAGTTGTTGTGTGTTTATTTAGTTTTTAATGTTTATAGAAACAGTGCTCTACAGAAAAAGAATTCAAGGGATTCAGCCAAGGGAAAGAAAGTCTTGCCTGCTTGATTTTCCCTCAACCACATTTCTTCATTATGGAGAAAAAATAAATACATAAGTCCTGTATTAATAAATAACATTCTTTAGTCATGTTTATGTTTGCACTTTTATTTTCACTTTATCTTCAAATATAGTTTAAAGGTAGAAATCGAAGTTTTAATATTTTTTTTTAAAGATTTTATTTATTTATTTGTCAGAGAGAGAGGGAGCGAATGAGCACAGGCAGACAGAGTGGCAGGCGGAGGCAGAGGGAGAAGCAGTCTCCCTGCCGAGCAAGGAGCCCGATGTGGGACTCGATCCCAGGACGCTGGGATCATGACCTGAGCCGAAGGCAGCTGCTTAACCAACTGAGCCACCCAGGCATCCCGAAGTTTTAATATTTTTTAAAAGATTTTATTTATTTATTTGACAGACAGATTAAAGTAGGCAAGAAGGCAGAGAGGCAGGCAGAGAGAGAGGGGAAGCAGGCTCCCCGCTGAGCAGAGAACCCGATGCGGTGATCGATCCCAGGACCCTGAGATCATGACCTGAGCTGAAGGCAGAGGCTTTAACCCACTGAGCCCCGAAAAATATTAAAACTTCGGTGCCCTGAAGTTTTAATATTTTTTAAAACATTTTTTATTTATGTATTCAAGAGAGCAGAATCTGTGGGGGGAAGCAGAGGGAGAAGGACAAGTGGACTTTGTGCTGAACAAAGACCCCAACTCAGGGCTTGATCTCAGGACCCTGAGATCATGATCTGAGCTGAAACCAAAAGTCAGGTGTTTACCAACTGAGCCACCCAGGTGTTCCTTGATGTTGTTAATATGAAGTAGGTCATGTCATTATCCTGTAAGTTTTAAAATTATTATATTTTATATTATTATTTAGAAATTGCCCAAAAGGATGCTGCATGGCTTAAGTTGGGTGGAGTTCATTATTCTGCCTTTATTTTCCATGGTCTTAGAACATGTCCAAACACTGCTGAGGGCACAGAGTAAAATTTAAAAATCACACCTATTCCTACTACCAAACTTACTATTTAAATGTCCCCTAATATTTACCAAAGTTCTTCGTACCTACCAAGGAAAGTCTCAGTTAATATTTGTTGAATAAATAAAATCAGTTACTTATAAATAGTCTGGAATTCACAGGTTAAGATTTGTGGCAATGAAAGTATAATTCTGCAAGGCAGTTCTTAGGTAAGCATTACAGAAACTGCCTAATTATTATCTGCTTCATCTTCATTATAATATTTTAAAAATATATCATTTCATATATCTGTTACTGCAAAATTAAAACCCAAAAGTGAAAACCAGAAGATTCTTAGGTCTGTATTTATTCCCCATTTTCAACATTTCGTATTCCTTTCATAGAGGTGTTTCTGAATTTAGAACTTAATGCAGGGAACTACGGCCTTAACATATGCAGAAAAAGAACAGTAATTGATATGTAGAAATTACAGATGTTTACTATGATAAATGCAAGCATATTGGTTTTAACAAACTCACACTTCTATATTTAGCATCTCAAGCATTAGGAACTCGGCTGCTCTCAAGTGTATTAAAAAGAGTTGGTAGTGGGGCACCTGGGTGGCTAGTCAGTTGAGAGCCTGCCTTTGGCTCAGGTCATGATCTCAGGGTCCTGGGATTAAATAAATAAAATCTTAAAAAGAAAAGAGGGGTTGCTAGTGTGAAGAGTTCTAATATCGTCTTGCCGCAGTAACTATTTATTATAAATATTCCAAGTTTCAAAATAGATCTGCTGAAGTCATATATACAATGGAAAATTTTAAACATTTTCCTGAGTTTATTATAACAAAAATGCAGCAGTGCAACCATATAAGTATTTAAAACTATAAATGCCTGTGTCTTTTTAAAAATTAAATTCTCATCTAGAATTGTTTTCTATTTTAATACAAAAAGTCAAGTAAGTGGTAGGGGAAAATAGGAGGAAAACTATAACAAGGAGTCATGGGAATACTTCAAAGAGCCTTCTTTGAATTCTCACTCAAGAGAAGTGAGTCCATTAGAATAATGAAGCTAAGATTAATATTTTATAATAAATAGGATGAAACATATGTATTTTCTTGGGCAGAAGCTTTTCAAGATACACCAATTTGGAAGTCATTATTTCACTTGATCACTAAAAAATTCTTTTGAATTGCTCTTCAGTTCGTGTGATTAGTCCAAAAGCTAACACAGTTTCTGTGTTCATCTTATCTTTAATATCACTTTATCTTTCCCTATACTATACACCCCTACAGTTACAGCAGAAAGAATTTTCAAAGCCAGAAATCATTGTCTTCATCATCATTTCACACTTGAGACTAGAGTAAATTCATGACCCTTACAAGTCATATTTTCGAGTGAGTCTGACTGGAGGGCAGTAGGAACCAGATGGTGGTGGTGGTGGGACGTGAAGGTTGGAGATTAGGAAGCGTTCTAAGTAGAAGAAACGACATTTTGTGAAAGTCAAACGTAGAGTACAAGGATTAGATCATGAAAGACCCTGTAAGCCATATGTTAGTGTCTGAATGTTATCTTCAGGGCAGTGGTGAACATTGAAGGACTTCTTCTGGGGCCGGGAAATGCAGAATGGGGTGGAGGGTGGTTAAATTTGCACTTTAAAGAGATCACTCTGGCTACTGTTTAAAAATGTACTGAAGGGGAACAAGTCTGTAGGCCAGATTAGAAATCCTGGCAGAGTGTGCCTGGGTGGCTTAGAGGGTTAAAACCTCTGCCTTCAGCTCAGGTCATGATCCCAGGGTCTTGGGATCAGGCCCTGCTTCAGGCTCTCTACTTAGCAGGGAGCCTGCTTCCCCATCCCCCCACCTACTTGTAATCTCTGTCTGTCAAATAAATAAATAAAATCTTAAAAAAAAAAAAAGAAATCCAGGCAGGAAGAGAAATGAACAAGTTTTAGAGATAATTAAGAGGCAGGACGGATTTGACTTAGGTTCCAATTAGTAGTAAAGGTGAAGGAGAGAGATGATCTCTGAGTGTCGCCCAGCTTCCCAGATCTGTAAAATGATTGCATTTATTAAATTAGAGAACACAGAAAGAAGATTGGCTTTTTGAGGAACTATGATAGACTCAGTTTGGAATACAGTGAATTTGTGAACCTTATGGGATATGAAAGTCAAGATATCTGGATGGATTATGGCATAGTCATAGAATAGAGGTGATGTGAATTGGTAAAATTTATGGAAGATCTGCCTATACATAGTAATTGAAACAATTAGAAAGAAAGATATTACTTAGGGAGAGAAGGTAGGATGAAGACATGAGAGGGTCAAGGCTAGAAACTGAGGGACACAAGCATTTAAGGAATGACCAGAAAGGATACAGTGAAATAGGAAAAAAAAAACAGGAGAACTGAGGTATGGAAGGAAGACAATGTTCAGAAGTGTGGGAGTGTTTATCTCAAAGGTTGATGAGAGGTCAAGATTGAGGTTAAAACTAACCATTAGATTAAACCATAGGGAGGTAATTTTTTACTTTGGGCCTAAACTCTAGATAGAATGGTGGGTACATGTACGTGAGTGGATTGGTTTGGGTAAAGGGGCAGGGAGCGTGTGAAGCATGTGAACATAGATTCTTTTTCAGAAGTTTGATGAATGGGGAGAAGAAACTGGGTAGTACTAGAGAGATGTGAGAGTTTAAGAGAGCCATTTATGTAGTTGTGAAAGGACTCAGCATGTTTAAATGATGATGTGAAGTCTGATAGAAAAGTTAAAGTTAACAACTAAAAAGGGAGAAATAGCTAATAATCACAGAGAACACTTATTGAGTGTTTAATATACACTAGACAGTCTTCCAAGTTCTTCACATATATTAACTCTTCTGATATTAACAATAACCCTAGGAGGTAAGTACTGTGATTATTCCATTTTACAGATAAGGAAATAGAAACCTGGAGTCTTAGAAGGACTAACTGATGAGATAACTTTAAGAGGTGGAAAGGGTGGGATCCAAAGCCCAAGTAAAGGAATTACCCTTGTAAGAAGAGGGATAACTTCCATTCTAAAGGACCAGAAGTAGAGACGATAGGGTGAAAGCAGATGAATTTGTAGATTTGGAGGCAAGAGGTTGAGGTGTTGTTGTTGTTTTTTTTTAAGATTTTTATTTATTTATTTAACAGAGAGAGACAGTGAGAGAGGGAACATAAGCAGGGGCAGGGCAGAGGGAGAAGCAGGCTTCCCGCTGAGCAGGGAGCTGGATGAGGGGCTCAAACCCAGGACCCTGGGATCATGACCCAAGCCAAATGCAGATGCTTAACAACTGAGCCACCTGGGCGTCCCAAAAGACTGAGTTTTCTTAATAGCTTTTATTTTATCTGTCAGTCAGGAGATAAGGGCATAGCAAAGTATGAGGGTGGAGGTTGTAGGCTTGTAGATTTGAAGTGTGGGGGTTTCAAGGAGACGCTGTGGGGAATGGGAGAGCATGCTGACAAAGGGGCATACAGTGATGCCAGGCAGCACCGAGGTCCCACTGCAGCTAAAGAGCAAGTGTCATCTTGCTCTGTGTCATCCATCTGCAGGTATGTGGGGTTTACCTGAAGCTTGGCTTCAGGGCAGAGGAGAGGTAGTGCTGTTTAGAGTATCCAAAAAAGGTCCAGAAGTCTTGGCCTTGAGTCCACCATGAAGTTAAAAGATCTTGGAGGCAAACCATGCAGGTAGAGGGTATGGAGAAGGGCAGAGAAGAGGTGAGGGTTGTAGATCCATCATTTTATAGGCACTTACTTCTATCTTCTTCAGAACTGGAGTTTAATTAGGAATGGATTGTGTCCAAAGATTTAAAAAAACAAACAAACAGGGAATGGGTTGTGTCCAAAATTATAAGATCTATATTTTTTCCTTTGAAAGAGTGTATAGAAACTCTATACCTTCTGCTTAATTTTTCTATAAACTTAAAACTGCTCAGAAAAATGGAGTCTAATAATTTAAGAAATATATCTGGAAATACAGACAGTAGGAACTCTCTGAATATGACTTACAAAATGGCTCACTTTGATTGTCTATTATGGTGGTTCAGGAGATAAAGAAAAGAAAACCATTCTGAACCGACCATTATCTATCACACTACAAAGCACATACTTATTATCCCATACCCACTGGATAGTGAGTTTAGTCATTGGTATTCAGTTACGTGTAGCCTTAAATTTTGAAAATTTTCTGAAAGTGATGAAAGTTTGAATAAAGACACTGCTAAGGTTTTTTTTTATGAAGACAGACATCATTGCAAACTGAACAGACTTCACCTGTCAGGAGAAAAATTCACTAATGAACCAATAGGTGGCAGTATAACACGGTGTTCTTGACATTTTAAATACTCCTGCTAATTAAAATATTGATTGAAAAATAAAATAAAATATTGATTGAAGTACCAGGTATGTGCTTGATGCTGTACTAGGTAATCAGAACTCCGAGACAAACCCATTTCTTCCAGAAGGTTACAGTCAAACAGTAAATATTCAAGGGGAAACCTAAGGCTTCTCTCTGTATCAATTCACCATAGGCCAGTTTGTAGGGCAGCAGGTTTCTCAAAGTAAAAAGAAGGGTTGGGGGGTGGCAGGTAGAAGGTCAAGGAAGGGGAGGGAAGGGGAAGAGAGAAGACAGAAAAGAACAGGAGATAAAAAGAGAAAGGAACTCTAAAGGGGCCAAAATTATAGAAGGACCTATTCATCCCTTGAAATTCATTTCAAAACTCATCCCTGGAAGCCTCAGACCCCGACTAACTTGGACATTGGCAAACCCTCAGGGCATTCATCTGTTAGGATGCTAACACAGTGAGTAGTGTAACAGCCAGTGGCCATGCCCATGTCTCTATTGGACTGTGAGATACTTGAGGACAGGAAATACTGTTCATCTTTTAATACTCTGAAAACAGTGTCTGAGCCAGTGCCTGGCTCAGAATAGGAATGAAATAAACACTAATCAAGCTATTTATCATGCCTTCTACCTTTTTAATCTTATTTTGGGAACAATAGTCCTGTCAATATCTTTTCCCATGAAAAATTCAGTTTCTTTCTATCTCATAAGTCACCTGGGGAAAAACTAAATGTTTCTCTTTAATAAAAGTTAAAATAAAAATCTTCGAGATGAGGAGAATATGAAGAAAACAAACAGGAGGTAGAAATGGTAGTTGATCCTGAGGAAGAGAGGGTATCTATTAAGCTCTACCATGTACCTGACATAAATGATAGGCTTAGATATTCTTATCTAATCCTTACAACAGTGTTATGAAGTAATTACTGTTATTAAGCAATTACTGTTATTAAGCCCATTTTATAGGTGAGAAAATGAGGATCAGAGAAGTTGATTTTCCCAAAGACATTAACTGGTTACAACATAACCTTCCAACCAATCTTTCCTCCTCCCTCCCTTCCCTTCCTTCCTTTCTTCCATCCTTCCTTCCTTCCTTCCATTTTTTTTCTTTTTCCTTCTTCTTTTAATTAACATGCACATATCATATGAGGAGTCCTAGAGGGATTAGACTACAGGTCACAATGAGGCAAAGGACTCACCAGCCCTATGGGAAATGAGAATCCATGTTCTTTATTAAACTACTTTTTTTTTAAAGTACAGTTGTCTTTGCAGACTTCCGGAAATTAATTCACTTTCCTGTGAATCAGCATCACCTTATAGCAGGCTACTAGTTGGGCTTCTATTTGAAAGGGGCACAGATGTTTTTCTATCAGCCTCTGAGTTGAGGTCATTTCTCAACCCTTAAATTTGCTACTCTCTAGCATATCACTGGCAGCTCTTCCTGAAATATTTGGCTGGTCCAGTAAACACTAGGGCCAGGAACCTGGGAAGCTACCCTTGAGCTTCTGAGTTTCTGGATGCAGCCCCAGCTGTTTGTCAACAGTGGTAAGGAGGACCACGAGCCTCATCTCCCTGCCCAATCAGAAAACAATGGGCATGGGAGCTTACCACAGCCATCCAGAAATAGCCAGATGTGATGGCATCAAGAGGCCCCAAGTGAGAATTTTATTCTTATTTTAACAGTCCTGTTTTTGATGCACAGTAGATAAGCCTGAAAGCAAACAAAGATGCTAACAGAAGGAGTATGGATAATTGATGTTAGGACAATGAGATTATGAGTAATATTTTTTTCCCCAAATTTTGATGACATTGTTTTTGTAAAAGAAAATATTAAAGCTATCTTTTTTAAAAAGCACTTGTTTTCTTCTATGATGAAACAGTGCTCTAGAAATAGCTAAAGAAGACACAGGCAGATGAGAAAACATCGGCTCGTTTCCCAAATTCTGGATATATTTTGCTACAGATTTTTCTGCAGTATATTGGAAATTCAGCAGGAGCAAAATTTACTCATTAGGCCACAGGATTTCAGGTGATGAGGGAAGAGGGTTCACAGCAATGACCTAGGAGGTGGAAATAAAGCAACCCCTCCCCCCACCCCACTCCCAGAGTCCCTGGGGTTTGGTGTTTCTCGGTTTCCCCTGGACTTCTGCAGCTGCAGTAATAGAAGGTGGCCGCTAGGGGCGATCTGTTCCATTTTGCAATACTACCGGCGCCCTTTGAGTAGACAATCTCAAAATCCTCCCTTCTCCCATCTTTTAGTCGAAATAAAGGCAAAATTACAAAAATAAGTGTGTAGTAATAATAAGAAGAACATTTACTAGAAAGCTGAGCAGAAAACAAGCACAAAATCATGGAAATAAATGATATAATGGAGAATAGATTCTTTTATCTTAATGTAACTCAAATCTAGCCACAGATCTCCTTTCTGGGAACACGGATTTTACATTTCTTTTCTAAACCGAGACTGGTGTGGATGCTGAATGAATCCTTCAGACCCTCTAACCTGGGCTACCTGCACTGTGCCTGCTGCATGTGAAGAGTCTCAGCCTCAATTTCTCTTTAGGGAGTTATCCCACTGGGCTCAGGCAGCTTTTAACCACCCTGTGCTTCTCATGCTTCTGGTCTCTTGGTCTCCTAAGAATGGAAGGTGAACTTTTCTCAGCTCAGAATTCACCCTCTGGATTTAGGTCTTCCTATGCCTACCTTACAGACAACTTTCTTTGCCCTTTCTACAAGTCTGTAAGACTGACACATTTGCTGTCTTGTCTAGTCGTTTGAAGCTTTTCATTAGGTAAATGTCAAGATTCAGTTTCTCCTATCCAGATGACAACCTTTACACTCATATTTTCCAGAGCATCTTATCTGCTGTCCCAACAAGTATACACGTACTTGTTCAACCACGTGTTCCCAGTTTATTCAATACAATCACCATCCCTATGTCTTCGGCTAGTATCTCCCTCTATTCTCAAAAATGGGCAAAAGGCCACAAAGAGCAGATGGCATTTGGGGAGGATTACCTCATGTTTGCTACCCCATTGGGTAGATGGAAGACTATATCCATATCATCCTTTAAAGTCCCCAACCCTCAGCCTCTCCCTGTTTACCTGGACTTTTCCTTAATTCCTGTTCTTCATCTGAAGGATGCCTCTGACTGAAGACTCATTTGCAGAGCAGAGATAACTGACACACTCTGAACCCACTGGTAGTTCTGGCAGGTTACCCACTGCCCTCTCTGTCCCCTATTCTCTGGGCCCCCTCCTCAGGGAGTGATCTTTGAAGAATTCTACTCATTACAGTTTTACAGCATCAAAATCCCTTAACCATACAGTAACAATAACACACATACAGTAAGAGGAGGATTGATCACTCACACCTGCTTCTAAGGGAAAATGGGCAGCTCTTCCTCCTGTAAGAAAAATATGGGTCTCCACCCCACCACAAAAAATCCCAGGATGCCCCAGAATGCAGTTTCTTCTTCTCATGACGTGTTGTGAAGCACGTCAGCTGCTTCTTGTTGCTGTGCAGATCACCCAACATCGGGTCACTGAGACAGAAGGCAGCGCTAGCTCACACAGCTGATAGGATTAGGAGATGGTGCTTTGTCAGCCTTGACTGAGTGGAGAGAAGCCCTCAGCACACGCAGGTGAGCTGTGAGAGAGAGCGGGTGTGGGGGGCTGTGATGGGTCTCGGTTGTATGGTGCAGACGTTTTCTCCTTGCAGTGCATTTGTATGTATTATCTTTTAAGTTTGCATTTGGTATATGGGTGGGGGGGTGGTTCCTATCGATAGAAACCTGTTCTTTATCACATCTGATTTCAGGGACTGGCCACATGCCCCTCACAGGATTTTTGTGAGGCTCAAATGCGATTGCATATGTGAAAGAGCTCTGAAAATATAAAGTTTTGTGTAAATGAAAGACATTATTCATTTAACTATAAATTTTACATAAACAAATAATTAAATAATATATCTCAAATTTGGGGGCATAATTACCCGTACACATTCCTTTTCCCCCAATCTATAACATTCTATCTCCTTTCCAAGACCTGGGCAGGGATACTGTTTATAATCTTGAAGGGCTCTAGCCTTCTAAAGCAGTCAGTATTCTCTAAAAACCAGCATTATATTCATTTCTAAAGGAAAAACTGAAAAATTACAAAACAAAACAACAAAATAAGTAACTAGAAACAGAAAATGATGCATGAGAGTATTTTAAAGCAGATAAAAGATGAATATAATACACTATATTAGATTATATCTCTTTGACGGTGTAACACGAACGTTATAAGACATTATTCTTAATGACATGAGAAACACTTGAATGACACTAAAGGCGGCATAGATATTATCATTTGTACAATTTGCCTTACAGAACAGCGGAAAAACAGGCTTAGATTCCAAAAGTACAGAGCTAAGAGACGTTAGAACACTAAATCATCAGCCTTTCCCTCAGCAGCGTTGCTATGGTGACAGCAGGGCCACCACATAGCCTCTCACTGCCTGTACTTCTGCAGTAAAAGCTTTCACTGAACACATGTTGGATTTTTTAGGCACACACCCCATCATCAGATACAAAGACATATTGGAAGCAGCTTTATGAGTCATTTGCAAAACAGAAGTTGGGTCTCTTTTCTTTATGCTGTACTGATGAGACCCTATGGGCTTCGAGAATTCAGTCACTCATGCATTTGTTCATTTGACTATTGTGTACTGAGTGCCTACTGTATAACAGGACCTGTACTAGGCACTGCCTATGATCCCTGGTAGAGACAGATAAATAGGGAATTCTGATAGAAGATCATATCAGTTCTCTTGGGGTACATTAAAAACAGGTATCCTGGAAATATGCAAGGACAGACCTTGGGGGATCAGGGGAGGTTTCCTGGAAGAAGCTGTCTCTATCTTTAGGAGTCTAGTAGGAGATTAAGGAGAGTGAGGTAGAAGAAATGCTCTAGACCAAGACACTAGCATGTGAACAGTCTAAAGGAAAAAGAAAACATGATACATGGAGAGAACTGAAAGTTCTACTGTTTGAGTTAGTTATCCATGTGTGTGGGGAGGCAGAGTAGCCAAGGGGTGGGGATGGGGGATGGGTGACCAGGAGTGGCAACAAATGAGATCAGAGAAGTAAACAAGACTAGATCCTGAAATGCCTCTGTGCTACATTCAGGAATTTGAGTACTACTTGGGAGGACAATGGAGAAGTCATTAATGAGTCCTAATGAAGAAACACGGCTTTATTTGGCTGTTCTGAAAGGCCTTGTGGAAAAATTTAAAAACTAGGCAAGAAAGGAAGAAGAGGCAAGATTGGAAGCAAGACAACTCCAGTTAGACCACTATTGCAATAATTGGGAATGTTTGAGGTTTAGATTGTAAATGAAGATCATAGAGTTAAACAGTGGACAGAAGTATTCAGATTCAAGATATTATTATTAGAGTAGCATGGGGATGACTTGTGGTTTTTGCTATGTGGGGGCCACATGAGAGAGATGAAAAAGTCAAGAATAAAGTTCTGATTGGGACAGCTCAGTGCGCGGTGTTTCTATTCTTAGACCCCCAGACTCAATTCTCAGTTCTCAGTAGAGAACTCAGAAACACCGTTTGCCCTTAACAGTCCATTCCTGCGCCATAGTCTATGTCCTTGGGCTCATAATTTTGGAAATAATAGATTGTAGGAATCATCCTGGACCATCACTTTCCTGAAGTCCTTATCTAAGACAGTGCAGGTATAGAAAGTATGAATTAATCACTCCTCCCTCCAAATAAAGAATTCTAAGATTACCAAGCTCACTGCTTAAGAAGTCTAAGTAGATTAAAAAGACATGAAGATCTATGGGATAAAATTTCCTTAGGGATATAGGAAACAGGCAAATTGGGTTCACTATTTTCAGGCTCTCTCTTGACTCATGTTACTTATTCCTAGATTTGAAATTTGAGGACTCAAAAAAATGCTGTTTGGAGGGCAGACAAATGGGGATGGTGGTGGTTGAAATACAATTTTCAAGGATTATAGACCTCCGGTGTACAGCACTGGGAGTAAGGATCAGACTGTTTCCCGTCCACATTGCTGCTTAGAGTATCCTCCAATTCTGAATGAAGGGCATCTAAGTTATCATATATGTTGAGTTCCATCACTAGATAATATTAACTTTAGCAAGTGTCCTAAGTAAGGCCCATGACCCAGCTGATGACCTTTATTTTAACTCCTCAGTTGAACAAATCTGTTTGCCTTACAAATGCTTTTTCTGCCTGTCAGATAGGAGGCCTCAGGTCCAGGAGTGACCTGGACATGACTTACCCCTTGTAAAGTTCTGTTCAATAAACTGGGTGCAGCTGTTTTGTTTGCCCCATCTAATCCTCACAGCTACCCTTGAGGTAGATATTATTATCAACCCTCAATTTAAGGAGCATAAACTTTAAGTTCAGAGAGGTCAAGAACTTAACCATAAACGCACTCAGCTGGGAGGGAGTCCAGTGCTGCCTCGCACCCGGGTTTCTGAGTTCAAAAGTAGTGTCCTTCCCCTAGCAGTGTGCCTGGGGCCCATTCCCAGCCGCCGCAGGGCAGAGATGGAGAAAAGGCTGCTCTGAAGCTTAAAACAGTCTGGCTCCCCCAAGCCCTTGGGAAGCGGCCTCACGGTTCTTTCCCTGGCCCTTCTGATGCAAATCTCCCAAGAAGAATCGTCCTTTGAGATCCCTGAACGAGATGCGGTGTCAGTCCTGCAGCACAGGCTTGGCTGGGGTCCGGGAGCAGGGGGACCCGCCTCATCCCTCGCGGGCGAGGTAATTGTGGGGAGCCGTATGTTGACTCAAAACCGAGATGGCAGGGAGGGGCCGCGAGGGAAAAACTTTCTCCATTTTGGCCCTCAGTGATGTCGCAGCTTTTCTCCGCTCTCCTATCAGACGTGTACCCCCTTCAAACCGGACCCCAGGTGCTAAAGAGAGGGGGTCGGGCACTTCCCGACTGGAGATGCTTGCGGCCCTGGCCAGCCCCCTTGGGGTCGGGCTCCGCAGAGAGGGAGGGGCGCGCGGCGCTAGGGGGAAGTGCCCGCGGCGACTTCGGGCGCGCGGCGGTCCCGACGCGTCACCCCGGGGTCCGGCAGGTGAGGGAGGCGGCGGGGAGGCGGCGGCGCCCGGGGAGCGGCGGCGGTCAGCGGCCGCGGCACCACGTGTCCGGCCGGGGCGGGGCGGCGGGGCGCGCCCTCGGAGCCGAGAGAGCCGCGGCGGTGGCGGTGGCGGTGGCGGCGGCGCGTCGGCCCCGCAGCAGCCGCCGCCCGCAACCCGCGCCGGCTCAGCGCAGTGTCCTCGCTTCCGTGCCCGCAGGTGCCTCCTCTTGGACGGCGGCAGCGGCGGCGCGGGGACCCGGTGGGCAGCAGAGCGATGGGACCCCTTCGAGAGACCAAGGTAAGGAGGGCACGTCGTGCGGGCGCGGGTGGCAGCGTCCGCGGGCGCCGGAGAGAGAGAGAGGGGAAGTGGGCACTGCGGGGCAGCGGGCGAGCCAGGTGAGGGCTGGAGGGGTGGCGTTCAGAGTCACGGGGGATGGGAACCAGGAGGTGGTGGGGACGTTGGGAGGGCAGAGGAGCATTTGCTCAGGTGATGAGACCCAGGAGATGGGAAGATGATGCTAGAGGAAAAGATTTGAGGGGTTGACCTGAGGATTAAAGGATTGATTTTGGAGGGTTAATCCCGCCTCCTGAAATTGGGGATTTGGGATCTGGCTCTCAAATGATGTCCGGAGTGTGATGTGAATAAAAAGGATTGGGTGTTCCGGTGACTGAGAAATAAGGTCCCTTGCATGTCAGCGACCCAGCATTGGTTCAGGGTCTGCAGTGTTCGGAGAGTGGCTGACGTGGGATACCTGCTGGGTGACTGATGTGCAGGACAAATCCCAGGCTGGGTGTGGTTTTCGCCCCGGATGGGGTGGACGCCTGAGCGACCTCAGGAGTTCCCCGCCCCGCGGTTGAGGCTTTCCCTTCAATTCCTGCACTGTGCAGACCTCCCAGAGGTGTTTACTTTGGCAGCGACCCTTCCTGGTAAGCGTTGTGGAAATGGGCAGGAGGTCATGTTTCCAAGTAGTATTTGTTACCCAATGGAAAGGCCTTTTTCAGTTGCAGAGGTTGGAGGGAGCAGTGAGTTTTTTGCAAAGAGCTCCTCCTAGGAATCCATTTTAATAAAGCAGGGTGGTGACCCTGAAAAACACAATTTAAGATTCCTTCTGCTTCTAGATGATATACCTTGTTGCCTAAGATTTTAGCCTCAGTTTCCTCATCTGTAAATAGGAATTTAAGTTGGGGTCCTCTCTATGGCCTGGGTTGTAAAGGTCAAATGGGATAATGGTTGGGAAAACTCTTTGAAGATTGGAAAACCTTGCCAAAATATTACTTTTTGTGCATTTTTAAAACCAACGTATGCCCCTCTGTGTTTAATGCTGTGTTTTTTTAAGGAGAGAGAGAAAACTCTCTTCTCCTGGGTGTCCTGTAAGGAAAACAAAAGCCAAACATGGTGTAAAAGGTGGAGCCATCTTACTGGGTATTGGATTTTTGTTTGCTTTTCTGTTGGCAACAAGCCTTGTGTACCAGGATATTAATGAATAATTAAGATCCTGGCCGGAAGAGGAGGGATTTGAAACATAAGTCCGCATGATCTATCAGGAAAGAATTGTTCCAGATACAGGGATCTACTTAGTGAGTAGACAGAAAAGCAGAAATCAGATTGTCACAGCTAATTCAGGGAGAGCAAAATGGAAGTCTAGAGGAAATCAAGAAATAAGCCAGAGTGTGCTTTGAGTAATAAAGAACCTTTGAGAGAAGCAGAAGCTTGAATGTGATAGAAAAAGCCAGAGTGGGAAGGTGAGTTAGGCATAGCATGGGTGAATGGAATGTGTGTGTGTGTGTTACATCTCCACACTCAAGTATGTGCTCTTCAGTAGATTGGAAGGATTAGGTCAGTGGCCGAGTTTCCGTGTTCATTTAAGCAACCAAGATAAGGACTGCTCTGTGAAGATTCAACATTCAGAAATGTGATTTCTTAGACACTGAGCCCAGAAGGAACAAGCAGGGGTTAAGAGGGGGAAACAAGTTTCCTTTTGTTTTCTTTTTAATGTCCAATTTTGAGAAGGAGCAGAGAGTGCAGCATCATGAGAAGGAGGTTTCCCGAAGCCGAATTCCCCGTTTGATTCTTCGGCCCCATCTGCCCCAGCAACAGCACAAAGTGTCCCCAGCCTCTGAGTCTCCCTTCTCTGAGGAAGAGAGCAGAGAGTTCAATGCCAGCAGCTCTGGGCGCTCAGCGAGGACCATTAGCAGCAACAGCTTCTGCTCAGGTATAGTACCCAAGGAAGCCCCCCAATCATGGAGTGTGAGCTCTGCTGGTACATTGTGAATGGACTGGGGTGTGCCCCTTAGAGCCTGTGTCTACACTTCTATTATTAGGATGAATTGTGGTAGGTTGCACCTTTCGGGCACTTTTGACCTTCACATACAGCAGTTTCATATGGTTCAATCTTGATGGATATTTGCACCTGTTTTTCTATGTTATTCTAGTTTATAATTTACCACATGAAATCTGATTTTGGTTTCAATGACTGTTTAGAAAACAATTCCTTTATAAATCTAGGAAATGTATTAGCTTGCATTTTTATAATAGCAACCTTTAGAAACCTGTGTACTTCTGATTGTAGAATCCCCAAAGACAAAACAACTCCTAATGAATGAGGTCAAGATCAAGGAGGTTTATATCCCAGGGCCAGCCTGACCTTGTAGTTTAGAGGAAAAGAGCACAGGCTTTGTAATCTACCAGACCTGATGGAATCCCTGACCTTTTCACCATTTACAAGCTGAATGACCTTGGGCAAAATGACCTTGGGCAAGTGGCTTAACCTCCTTCAGCCTCAGTTGTTATATCCATAAAATGGGATGGTAACATCAACCTTGTACAGTTGCTGTAATGTTGAATGAGACCTAAAGGAACTCCTGGTACAGTGCCTGGCTTATAGAGGTGCTTAATCTGTGATGGTTCTTAAAAAGATAAACTGGCAATGTCAGTTTGAGTCCACGGTTAAGGAAGTTTCCTTAAAGTTGTGAGCACATCTGGTAAAGGCACAAATCTCTTCATAGCTTCTGAAGGTGCCACCATTATCAATGACAGAGCCCATTACAACCCATTAAAGCACATGACTTGGAATGACTTGTATTCTTTGAGAAGTACTAGAAGATTGGGTAAAATGTAAAAGAATGACTGTCTTCTGAGTAATGAAGACTGTTTCATAGTGGATAATTTTTAGGGTATCAATGTATTTTTTGAGGTTTCTTTAAAGTACAGCTTTGGACTCCTTACATAATTTCATGAAATAATCCTATCCCATGCATAAATTGTACATTAGAAATACTATGCTGCCAATGTTTTTTCTCTGTAAAGCCTCAGATTTTCTGCTTGATTCTGAAAAAAATTCTATCAAAATACTATACCTTAAAGCTTGTTTCTTTTTCTTTCTTTTTTTTATTTTAAAGATTTTATTTATTTATTTGACAGAGATCACAAGTAGGCAGAGAGGAAGGCAGAGAGAGAGGGGGAAGAAGGCTCCCTGCTGAGCAGAGAGCCCAGTGTGGGGCTCAATCCCAGGACCCTGAGATCATGACCTGAGCCAAAGGTAGAGGCTTAAACCACTGAGCCACCCAGGCGCCCCTTAAAGCTTGTTTCTTGCCATTTGGAATCTAGTTTAAAATGGAGACCCATGATGGTTTGCTTGATACTCTTGCAAGAAGAAAACACAAAGATACCTAGAACCTGGAACCATGTATGCAGAAGGCAGTGCTCTTTGCTTGGACTCCATTTTGGAGCTTAGGATTCGCTCTGTTTGCATGTGGATGAAACCAGGGGATATCATTTCAAATGGACATGCTTTGTTTACATAACTCCATTCCACATTTTTTCCTGATGTTTTCTCCATATAATCATTTTCTCTATGACTGACTTCAGGGTGAGTAGTGTTAGGAAGAAAAAAAAGAAAGAAGGTCAAAACAAAAGTAAAACTCCACATATATTTTAGAAAATATATTAGGCAAACCAATAAGATTATTAACTTTGGTTATGACTCACTCTGCCCAAGACCCATTCTTGGATGATCTCTCCTCCCCAGGGACCTGTCTCCCACTAAGCCATAATGCTGTACATGAAAATCGAAAGTAGATATTGATCCTTCTGCCATTAACTAGCTGTGAATTGAGTAGCAGAAGCGCCTAATTATGAGCATCTGTAAACCTGTCTTTCCATCTTGAGCCTCACATCCAGTCTCCGGATGGATGACTCTGTTTCTAGGCGTCATCTTTCTATGTTGATGCTTCCCCAAGGTTTGGGTCGGTGCCTTTCCTTCTTTGCTTTCCTTTCCTATGGAGCCCCCACAGGCCCCAAGACAGCTTTGAGTGCTGCACTGACTAAAATTGACAGGAACCCCCTTTGGGGGCGTGTTAATGATGCTTTAGGAGGTCAGTTGGTGGATGGGAAATAAATGGGTTTGGAACTATGGGGAGCATTAAAGCTGCAGGCAGTGAGATAGAGAATGTACAACACATCCAACCAGCAGGGGGAAATAGCTCGTTTTAATCCAGCCACTTTAACACTGAGGCCAGAATATGTGTTGGCTTCTTCATCATGGCATTTAAGTTAGAGAACAAGGTACAAGCAAACATTAAAAATGCCATCCTCTGCTAGGATTAAACTAAGATAATTTAGAGATCTCCTGTGGAGATAGCCTCACAGTGATCATTCTGCATTAGCTGGTGTTCTTTATAAATCATCATGTTCACTAATGCGAAAGGGGACATGCAGAGTTAGGGAGAGTCTTACGACCAAATAGTGAAATTATGGAGGAACACGATGCAATTTAATTTGAAAAGTACATTTTCAGAACTGCAAACTAGAAACTCTGCCCCCAAATTTGTATCAAAGGCATTAATTGTGAAGAACGTCATATGTTCTGAGATCCTCAGTTTTTAAAAGAAGGATGTGGTGAGTTTACATGAAATTAAATTTACCTAATATAAAGAATTATCCTTTATTTTGAGAGTCTGGCTTTCCTAATTCCTTATATAGTATATTATATTTTTATTTTATAATGTCATAACAAAAGTCATGATGGTAGGTGGTGGTTAAACTTGAGCAAAACAAATGACAACTCTACGTTGGTGTGTTCTCCACATTATGTTTTTCTTTTAATTTTACTGATCTGTGAAATTAAAAGACCGGGAACTGTGTATTTTCCAAGTGACCTGTCCATTTTTGCCTACTCTCTCCATTCCCTCCCCCACTCCACCGCCTTCCCCTTGTCTTCCCCTGGGAGTCTTGACAAGGAACATTTAATGACTTGATATTCTATATGCTAATTTGTATGTTGTATCTCTCTCATTTCAGAGAAAGGAGTTGTGTGTGACCTTTTGCAATTCATTTGGGGTGTATCCCCAAAGAGCGTTTCTTTTAATAGCTTCTTATTAACAGACTTTCTTTGCAGATATGCCTGTTTTATCCACTTCCTTGGCACATATGTTTTGTACTCCGACATCATTCTCCTGATAAAACAGTCTATCCTTTACACTGTGTATTTAGTCTTAGTCACTGTGACCTTAATTGGGCACAGTTAAGTTTGTATGGTCTTGGAGGCCAGGCCTTATTCTGTGTGTATGGCAAGTAAAATATTATATATTCTTGGTAAATATTAACTGAAGTTAAAAAAAAAGAATACATAAGGAAGTACATTAAATAGTAAGTCAATAGACACAAAACATGCTTTCATGTCCCCTCTTTTATTATTTTTTAATGATTGATTTATTTATTTATGTTTAGAGAGGAGGGGAGAGAGAGAAAGAGAGAGCAGGGGGAGGAGCAGAAGAAGAAGGAGGGAATCTCAAGTAGATTCCCTGCTGAGCACAGACCCTCCCCGCCCCCACTGCAGGGCTCCATCCCACAACCCTGAGATCTTGACCTGAGCCAAATTCAAAAAGTTGGACACTTTAGCGACTTAGCCAGTCAGGGGCCCTCCCACTTTTATTTTTAAACAGTTCTTGTAACCAGTGGTGGAGAACACCATCCCAACATCTTCCTTCCCCCAGCGCCCCCTTGTTTCGTGTTTTAACATGGGTTCAAACCCCATTTGTGATTTGTGTCCTCGGTGTGGCCCACTGAATTAGTCCCCTGTCCATTTTTCTCCCTTCGCTTTATTGGTCCTGAATTCCGTTTGGCCTCCTACCGCGACTCCAGCCACTCTTGAAAAAGCTCAGGATCTGGACAAGTCTATCAGGCACCTCCGCCAGGCACCTGACAGAGCAGCATGCTGTGCATTCCTCTGTCTTAGTCGAGGTAATAATTACCCCCTGAGGCTGGGAGGCGGATGGATGCCCAGGTTTGACTCTAGCCCTCATTGGGGTGCCTTGTAAACATGGCAGGTGGAACAAATTATGTGCAGAGGACACTGGTGGTTTTATGGGAGACCAGTGATTTCTCAGTCATTTCAGTGTTGCTAATGTGCACACACGGATACGTGGGCAAATTTGTGACTTAACCCATTAAACACATGTGCTGGGTCAATCCACTAACTGGTCAGATTCTAAGATTCTCTGCAGCTAAATCCCGAGCAAGGTGTTTGTGGAAAAGTATTTTGGTTTTTACAGTGGCTGGAGAGAAATCCTTCGAGTGCCAGTGACCTGGAGGTAATCATTGTTGCTGTTTGTGGGAGGAGCAATTAAGGCAGATTACAACCTGACTAGTGCCCTGCTGTGACATGACAAGACCTCCAAAAATTTGCCAGGCCTTGCCAAACAGAAATATTTCTGCTTTGCTTTTGTCCAGTTGAGGAAACTTGGCATCTGGATAGAGTAAGCCTTTGAACATAATAATCAGAATGGAGATGAATGGCTTCAACTAAAGTGAGCTGCAATACGGAATTATTCTATAACTGAATGACTGCCAACCTGCTATGAAGAAAAAAAACAAAGACCCTAAGACTTTAGTATCATTTTAATGAGTAGGGGACCCAGGCACTGTTATATGCACACACACACACACACACACACACATATATATATATATATATATATATATATATATATATATAGTGGAATATATATATATATAGTGGAATATATATATATAGTGGAATATATATATTTATATGTAGTGGAATATATATATAGTAGAATATATATGTATAGTGGAATATATATATACACATATATATAGTGGAAGATATATATATGTGTGGATATATATATCTATAAGATATAGATATATATAAGATATAAGATATATATAAGATATAGATATATATAAGATATAAAATATATATAAGATATAGATATATATATCTATATATATATCTATAATATATATATTCCACTATAAGATATATAGTGGAATATATATATTCCACAACAGTAGAATATATATATTCCACAATATATAAATGTGGAATATATTTTAAGTGCTTAGTTCCTTCAGCTGCAGAAGTAAGTACCCAGTGATACAGGTTACAAATGAAGGGTGCAAAGGAAATGGTTCTTTGAGGGTGTGGTGTCTGCAATGAAGAAGGCAAGAGCAAAATTTTTTGCCATTTAATAACAGAAATACTTAGCAGCGGGGATAGTGAATGGTAATCATGATGGAATTAGAGCATGCCTGAGAACAGATTGATGGTACTTAACAAGAAAATACTAACATGGTCCTAAACCAATGGGAATTGTTTCTCAATTTCAGAGAATGGTGTTTGTCTACTTGTGAGTCCTCAGGAAAACTTGTTTAAAATGCAGATACCTTGACCCTACCCTTACCTATCATCACAGAATGGGAGGACCCAGGAATCTGTATTTTATAGGCTTTCCAGATGACTCTTGCATCTCATGAAGCCGGAGCCTCAATCTTTTGTGGCCTGTGTGGGTTTGGGAATTTTGGATGAGGGATGTGAAGGGTAATCCCCCAGGGACATTCCCAAGATGAGGAAAGATCAAAGATGATAGAAGTGATGGCCATCCAAGCTGTTGAAACTCATGGCATGGCACAAGGAAATTGCCTCCACATTCCCTGGAAATGATAGCTTCTCAACTCTGTATTTACAATTGCCGTGTCATAAGCCTTAGCATTAATATTCTTTATACCTACATTATTGGTGTAACTTGTGTCCAAGTGCTAGACAAGTAAAGGGAAAGGAGAAAGCATTCTCTTTCTTTATTTTCCCATATAATCCTCTCTCTCTGGATTTACCATCCCTAGCGCACTTCTCTTCTGCATTTACTTTCTTTGGCATTAGGATGATTTGGGGTACACTGAAAGCAGGTATACTGGGTCCACTCTTGGTAAGTACCCAATGGACTCACTGAAAGAGAAAAAAAGAGGAACTGTAGCCTAGGGGCAACAGGACAGCCACTTTTTTGCAAGCTTCCACAAAAATGTAGTATCCAGTAAGCATTTATTAAATGCCTGCTGAGGATCAGAATTGTGCTAAAGCCATGATAATGAATAAAACACAGAGGTCGAAAATCAATTACTGCCTTAAGCCTGGTGCCAAAAAATAAGTGGGATAACATATCTTTAGATGCAATTCCCACACGACTACCTTGACTCACCTGTTTTGTTTCCCTGTCCTTTTTATCTATGCCCACACTACACACACTTCTTCCTCATAATTGGAATCTGTCACTCCATTTATTTATTTATTTATTTTTAAATATTTTATTTATTTATTTGACAGAGCGAGATCACAAGTAGGCAGAAAGACAGGCAGAGTGACACAGGGGAAGCAGGCGCCCTGCAGGGCAGAGAGCCCGCCTCGGGGCTCGATCCCAGGACCCTGAGATCATGACCTGAGCCAAAGGCAGAGGCTTAACCCCCTGAGCCACCCAGGTGCCCTATTGCTCCATTTATTATCAACATTGCCTCTCACATTTCACAAACCCAAGCATTCAAAGAAGTAACATAAATTAGTGTAGCGCAGTGGATAAACATGAGCCTTGGCATCACAGACCTGAGTTCAGAGCATGAAATGAGACTAGCAAGGCCAGGCCACATCAGGAAAGGTTTTAGATGTTGCACTAACCCAATTGGTGAGATCAAGGATCTATGCAGAAAATAGGCTAGTAATACAGAGAGTGAAGCCACGTGCATAGATGACAATAGAGAGGACTCTAAACCTGGACAGCATGTGCTCATTCTGACAGTATTCATAATTTTAAAAATTCAGGTTTGACTAACTCTGCCAGCTAAGTACCATAAATAGCCGAGTGTGGCTCATGGGCTGCCATTTGGCAATTCCTGAAGATCTTGCAAAGTCATGGAAGGGTTTTCAGCAAGAAAGAGTTTTGATCGAGAATTGAGAAAAATCTTTCTGATTATGTGTTGGACAGTAGATGGAAGGAAGCAGGAATGATGGCAAGATGCCTGCCTGGTTTGAAGGCCATTGTGGCAGTCTCATTAAAGACCATAAAATGATATGGGAGAGGATTTGAGGCTAGAACTTATGGGTCTTCATCACCAATTGCAAGTGGAAGGGGCAGGAGAGAGTGAGATCTAAATTTCCACTGGATGAACACAAATGGAGCAGCAGGACTGGGGAGAAGGACACTGACTCAGGTTGATGAGCACAGATTTAGCTTTGTTGCATTTGTGATAAAAGGAAAGGTCTGGAGCTCCAAAGAGAAATCAGAGATGTTGGTAGCTGAAGTCCAGGGAATTGATTATATTACCCAAGGGCAGTGCCTGGAGAAAGATTAGAGGCCTACGCCTAGACCTCTGAGATAAAACAAGAGTAGACAGAAAAAGGAAACCAAAGCACCAAGAAAGAGTTCAGAGAGGAAGGTGGAGAGTCAGGAATGATAGTGTCTCTAATCCTAAGGGAAGAGATTCAGGAAGAAAGTAGCCAACAGCTTCTGATGTCACAGCAACATTAAGGAAGAGGTGCACTAAAAACTATTCCAGGATAAAACCACTAGGTTATCAGTGATCTTAGGCAGAAACAATCCCACAAAATTGTAGGGATGGAATCCAAACTGCATCAAGCTGAGATGTGAATGGGAGGTGACAAATAGAGTGTAGACAACTTTATAAAACAAACTTAACTGGAGTGGGAAAGAGGAAATGGAAAGGATGAATACCTACCATTTCTACATCTACATGGAAAACTAGAGGGTATTATGCTAAGTGAAATAAGTCAAAGTCAATCAGAGAAAGACAATTATCATATGGTTTTACCCATATGTAGAATATAAGAAATGGAGCAGAGGATCATATGGGAAGGGAGGAAAAACTGGGAAGAAATCAGAGAGAGAGCCAAACCATAAGAGACCCTTGACTCCGGGAAGTAAACTGAGGGTTGTGGACAGGGAGGTGGGTGGGAGGATGGGGTAAGTGGGTGACGGGCATTAAGGAGGGGTATGTGGTGTACTGAGCACTGGGCATTATACACAACTAACAAATCATTGAATACTACACCCCCTACACCCCCCCAAAAATAGTGTTGCATTTATAGTAAAGATAGGACATTTATCAAATGACAGGTTATTTTGATAAAGTTTTTGGGCTGAGGGGAAATAGATAAGAAAGAAAAAAAGGCACACACAGACACACACACACATGGGGGGCAGGGAGAAAAAGAGAGAGAGATTAGCGGAGACTAGAAAAGTGTTAACTTTGTAACGTGACTCGGGTGGACCCAAAAAGATATGTATAGGAAGAAAAAAAGGCTGGATGTGAGCGGTTAGGTGCCCCTTGATGCTTCCTCTGTCATACCACGTGACCAACTTGGTTTATAAATTTGGTATTTAGTTACCTGAATCCCCAGTGGACTCTAGGCCTCATGAAGGCAGAACAGTAGAGTTCCCTGCCCTATACCAGACACACAGCAGTTGCTTAATAAGTATTCACTGAAATTTGGTAAAGGCACAATCAGGAGAACAGGAGAAGTATTTTCACTTATTTAATAAAATTTATTGAGAGCATGTACTGTCTTAGTAGTTGGGAGAATGAAAAACTAGAAAAGTACCCGCTACTCAACTTAATGGGCTTATTAAGTGAAAGAAACATTCCTGTCCTTGAGAGTTCAGCATCTCTAAATGTTAAAAAGAGTAATCTCTCTAACAGAACCATGACTCCAGTGCTGTGGGTAGCTAGGAGAGAGATCTCTTGCTAGGAAAATCCGAAAATGCTCCACCCACGAACTGGCACTTTCAAGCCCTGAGAAAAACCAGCAGCCCAGTTTGGCGTGAAGAAGGAAGTTAGCACAAAGCCACACACCCACATTTCCCAGGACGACAACTGAACACCAACCCACCACCCCACTCTACTGGGATGCTTTTGAGAAAGCGCCAGTCTCCTCCCACTGACCCAGGGGAGGGAGATCTGCTGCATTTCAGGTATGCAAGGCTGCTGAGTATGGCATTGGCAGGTGGCTTCGCTGGCCCCGGGGCACACAAGTGCTCCACACCTGCCCTGCCGCTCAGCTGGGCTGTGTCCTGCTTCGGAGGCAGAGTGCAGCCGCTCTCTTGCCAGAGGGGAGAGAGACCCCTGCCCCGCTGCTCCTCACACAGCTGGACAGAGTGCCCCAGGCTCCACTGCCTGGGGTCACGTCCTCAGGCTGACTGTCCTTTTTTTTTTTTAGTTTTTATTTGAGTATAGCTGACATATGTTCCATTAGTTTCAGGTGTACAACATAGTAGTTCGGCAACTCTGTCCCTTACGTTCAGCTCGCAAGTGTAGCCACCATCTGTCACTATGCAGAGCTACAACAATACCATTGAGTATATTCCCTGTGCGGGACCTTTGATCCCTGTGACTTGTTCATTCTATAGCTGGAAGCCTATACCTCCGACTCCCCCTTCACCTAATTTTCTCATCCCCCCATGCCCTCCCTTCTGGCAACCACCAGTTTGTTCTCTGTGTTTGTGGGTCTGAATGACTGCTGTCTCTTTTTAGGGAACCCAAAGCAAGATTTCCAGTGCAGACCAGTGCTCAGCTGTGGGCTCATCGGGCCCGCGCCCCCATCCCTGCAGAAACTCATCCTTCAGGCTTTTCCTGGCTCAGTGTGACTTTTCCGGGGGCTCCTCCCTTTTCTGACTGGCTCAGGCTTTATCCTCTCTTCTTTTGTGTGGGTGCTCTTACAGTTGGCTTTCCTCGCTGACACTAACCTAACCCTCAGAACTCTTGAGTCTGTGGACCCTGAGCCACCCTTCTATTTATTCTGCGGTGTTTGTGAAGATTATATTTTTAATGCTAGTCACTTTTTAAACTCAAAAGTAATAAAAATGTGCAAACACATTGAGTGGATGTAATCACATCTATGGGATTTATTTTGTTTTGCTTTTTGTCAAAGCAAAATCATGCTATATGGATCTGTGATCCCTCCTGTTTATTTGTTAAGTGAATATTTATTGAACACCTGTTGTGGGCAGGGAGCTGATCTAGAGTGATCTAGAGCGGATCTAGATCCCAGAAGCTGATCCAGAGTGAGAGACAATCATGACGGAACTCTTGCCCTCCAGGACCGGGTGTCCAGGCAGTGCCCGTCCATGTCATTGCTTGTCAGCACAGGAAGGTCCCCTCACTCACTGTGACGATGGCACGTATATCACCCTGGAGAAGGCCATCATGTCTTCGGCCATTCTTCCTCAGACGGACATTTTATGTATGGGCTTAACCTTCAAAATTCAGAATCTTATTTTATGAATATCACTGGAATTAGGATGGTATATGAGCATATTTCTCTGTCTCTCTCTTTGTCCCCTTTTTTAAACAAAGTAAATACCATGATACACATATATTACGTAAAATAATTATTTTTTTTCAAATAGAAAAAAAACAAATGTAGCAATTGCAGGAACAATGAGTATTGTTTTCTTCCTTAACTTTCATCCATTTGTATCCCTTACTCCTTCCTATCACTGTGCTCAGATTCTCAATATGAGAAAAATAGAACAGAAGGAGAGAATATTTACATTGCTACAAGACAGCTAACTGTAGTTCAGGTGTCCTTAGAGTGGTTTGCAGTGCCTTTGTTATACAGTTTTCAAGAGATTACAAGATAGCTTCTTCATCTGTGTCTCTGCCTCTCTCTCCTCTTTTCTCCTGATCCTTCCAATTCTCTTTCCATCTCCTTGTCTCCTTCCCTCCCACCTTCTTCCACCGAGGAACCCAAATAAATAAATAAATAAATAAATAGCAGAGTCTTTAAGAAGGCATGGTTTAGAAACTGCAGATAAACTCATATTACTAAGGAGAGAGAAGGTCCGAGGTATTAGAATCATGCCTATTTTGGAAAGATCATAACCCTACAAAGGACAGAGCAGGAGAAACGGAAGCTTACAGGACAGAGTCCCTCCCCACAGCCCCTGCCAGGCACACCTGTCTTGGGGCAGTGACACAGCCATCCTGTTCCCTAGTTTCCACACCAACTCCTCCCTCACCAGAACTCCTCCAGAGATTCTTTCCTCACACCACATTAACTAGTTGGACCAAGGTGTTTTCCTCTCCAAATTCCTTCCCCTCTGGTTGCTAACACAAATACAATAACTTGAAGTTTGGTTAAAAAAACAAAAACAAACAAACAAACAAACAAAACAAGTAGAGGCCCTTGTTTCCAAGACAGCATGAGTCCTGTGAAGAAGTGGAGGCTTGCCTCCCTTCGCTTCATCTTCCTCTACTGCTGAGGGCTGCACCAGAATGACGTGTGGGAGCACTCGAAGTTCCAAAATAGCTCAGAAATCCCGGGAATGTTTACATGTGAGATGATTATTTTGTCTCCAAGAAACCAGGGAGACATTCATTAAATAATTATTCCAGTCTCCATTTTTTAGATGTAGGTGACAAGTCTTGGTGGAAGGGCTTCATCTGCATTCATTCCTTCCCGAGCTCATTTCCATCAGCTCACACATACAATCACTCGAGTATACACACCTTTAAAAGAAAATAAGCTGCCTTTGACCTCTCATCTCCTTGTGCCTGCCATCACGTTTCTCTGCTTCTCTTCACAGCAAAATTCCCATCATTTGCTCTTGTCAAGGATGTGGGTGACCAGGCTGGCAGATCTTTCTCTTGTCTGCCCTCATTTTCCTTGACTTCTCAGCAGCACTCAACACAACTGATCTAGCCTCCATTTGGAAGGATTTTCCTCCTCAGCTTCTGTGGTTCCAAACCTCTGAGGTTCCTTCTGCCTCTGGAGTCACTCCTCGGGCACCATTTCTGGCTCCCCACTCTCCCTGTCCCCATAGTGTTACACTGTCCTCTTCTCCAGTCCTCCCCAAGGGTGGCCATCTTTAAGTTGCTCGGCCATAGGTTGGTGATGTTCCCAGCCTGTCCTATTCATCTGCCATATTCAGCTGCCTACTTGATATCTTCAAGGTCATTATTAATTTGTGCCTCAAATTTAACATATCAAAAACGGAATTTATTTTTATTTTTATTTATTTATTTTTAAGAGAGAAAACATGAGGTGAGGGAAGGGCAGAGAGAGAAGGAGAGGAAATCTCAAACAGATTCCACATTCAGCACAGAGCCTGATGCAGGGCTTGGTCTTGCAACCCTAAGATCATGACTTGAGCTGAAGTCAAGAGTCAGTCATTTAGCTGACTGAGCCAGCCAGGTGCCCCTCAAAAACAGAATTCTTGGCTTCAGCCCCTACACACTCATAAACCCATTTTTCCTCCAACTCAGGAATGACCACCATGGACTAATTGCTTATGCAAAAACCTTAAAAACATCCTTGATCTCTTCCTATTTTTCATTACATGAGTTAAATGCTTTGGATTATTTTTCCAAAATATATCCCAAATCCATCTACTTTCTTCAATTTTCCCTGCTACCAGCTAGTCACACCACTGTCATCTCTGATTCCCACCATGGCAGGGGCCTCTGCCATTTATTTGCTTCGGTGAGTTCCTTCCTAAACCACAACATAGTGGCTAAGAAGGAGGCTTTGGAGTTGGGCTGTTTGGATTCTTACCAAGGCTCTGGCACTTAACTGACTGCGGCCCCAGCAGGTGGCATAAATGCTAGTACTAGTTTTAGATGCCCTCTGCAAAGCAGGGTGATACTACTGCCTGTCTCAAAGGGGTATCAAACTCCATTAATTAAGACTTGTGTTAAGTGTTTAGAGCATGCCTGGTACTTAGTAGGCACTCAGTAAATATTAGCCAAACATACTATCACTACTACAGTCTGTTCTCCACAAACCAAACTGTTGACATCTGCTTAACGCACATTATGGCTTCCATCACACTTAACAAACTTAGCATTCCTGGTCTAAGATCCCGCGTGTGCTCAGGCGTCTGAGTCCCTTCAGCCTCCTCATTAGTCCTCTCTCCCTCTCAGCCTTCCTGGCCTGTTTTCAGTTTCCTCAGTGCACCAAACTCCTTGTTGTTCCCTCTGCCTAAAGTTCTTTTCCTTGCCTTTTCCACGATTAGTTCCTTCTCATTCTTTTGGTCTCAGCTCAGGTTACCTCCTCAGGGCCTTTCATAACAACGTGTCTAATGAAGTGCCTTTCCACTCCCCACCTAGCTAGTCTATGTGATATCAACCAGTTTTGTTTCATTATCAGTATGTCACAATCAAATATCTTCTCTATGTATTTCTTGTTTTACTTATTAACTGTCTCTTTCCACCACCAGAATGTAAACTTCAGGACAAGGCTCTTAGAGAGACTTGATCATCATAACATCCCTAATATCTAGAGAGCTACTGGCACATAATAGGAAATCAGTAATTATTTGTGGAAGGAATGGTTGGTTGGTTGGGTGGGTGGGTGAGTGGATGGATGGATGGATGGATGGGCTTCTTGCACTTCAACATTGGCTATTGAGTACTGTCACATTGCATAATACTGAAGCAAAATTGGAGTAGAGTCTTATAGACTTGTGAATTCTCACTCCAGAAAGATGCTAAAATTAGGTAAAGGAATAGAAGTTCAAGTTTTCCTGTTCAAAACCTAGAATGCAAAATTATCTAAATGACAAGCATTATATGGTTACCGTGTTGAAGCAAGAATATTGGAAAGCTAGAACCAGCTAGAATTTTCTTGCCTCAAATTTTTGTGGCCTGTTTATTATGGGATGGCTTCTCTCTAACAGCTTCCTTTGTCTGTTTTTAATTTGAGCCTTCCCAGAATTGCTGCTTTTTCCTCTGGAACAAACATAGGTAAAAACTTTTAGAAAGAAACTAGCTCGCAGTGGTGGAAAAAACAAGGACTTGAGAGTCAGAAAAACCTGAATTTGCATCTTGAGTCAGTTACTTAGTAGATGTGTGACTGTGGAATCCTTAACCTCTCTGAGCCTCAGTTGTCCCACCTATAAATAAAATATTATTAAAAATTAGTGTTATGTAATAGCTACTTAATAAATATCACTTTTCTTATTTTACCTACATCCTTTCAGTGCATTTGAATGGTTTGTGGTAAGAATTTCACAGGGTTCAGATTAATGATGAGTTTAGGCTGTGACATTTTATGTCTCTTTCAGACTGTCTTGAGAAATGTCAGTATTTGGAGCAGGAAGAATACAAACGCCTATACGGAGTAGATAATAAATACTTGTTGAATGGATGAATAAGTAGTCTCTAAGTGCTTCGGTCATTCATGAGAATCAACTAGATTTCCCTGTAGTTTAAAGTAATGTTTCCTTAGAATAGCAATGATTTTTTCCTCCAAAGTATGCAACGGAAGATTGAACAGCATCAAACCATAACTGAATGTTTCAAGACATTTTATGGCACAAAACCATGTTTTCTTCCGCCTGATGTTATTTTTAAGTACATCTTCTGGAATTGTTTAGTTCAGCATTTTGGAAAACAAATGAGCTCTGAGATCTAAATTTCAAGTGAACCAGAAGTTCTAGAACTGTTTCTTGGACTTTGAAGAAATATTTTACTTGTAAACTTCAGAACCTCGTGTTTTATTCTTTTATATAATTGGTGCACAGATATTCAAGTAGATTTGGTCATCATAATTGCCACCAAAAGTTTGATGACACTGACTGGTAGGCACTTCTGTTAAATATCAAGAAGTTATGTAATACATGCACACACATGCACACTTCAGGCAATCTTAACATTTTAAAAATGTGGATTTTATTCTCTTTCTTTCTCTCTCTCTCTCTCTTTCTCTTTCTTTCTCTCTTTCTTTCTCTTTCTCTCTCTCT